>VZRU01012594.1:723122-740329 GCA_013398155.1 Pedionomus torquatus | reverse complement strand
CAAAATATGCAGTTTTGCTGCAATGTAAGCCAAAAGCATAATTGATGCTGCACACATATAATTTGATTTCAAAAGATTATCTCTGGTACTGGTGAAACATCAGTGAGCCAGGCTGCACTGAAGTACAACAATCATGCATTAAAAGCATCTTGGGTGTTTTGGTGAAGTCAGCACCTACCTTTTCATGTCAGTTCCTGTTTATTTGTTGGGTTTTGTTGTTGGTAGTGTTTTTTCATTGTAAAAATAGGATTACCTTCTTAATTGCCATTTCTGTGTTTTCCTGCTCCTGATGCTTAGCTTCCACTCATGTCAATGGAAGGTGTGCAGGTAGAAGGGAGATGCTCCAAGACCACCACATGCATGAAAGGAGAAGAACTTTCTCCTTCCTCTCCTCTGCTGTAGCTCCTGTCACTCTTACATTTGAAGGATCTTGGAGCCCAAGTTTCAGGCCAGGAAGATTTGATTAAACCAGTGAAGAATATATCATGGCTTTAGGTAGACAGCTGGATGGTGCTTCAGTGGGGAAGATTAGGAGGAGCTTTCTGTCTTGTGGGATAATGACAGAACAGCACGAATCTCTTTGCTTTTAACCGTAATTTTATTGGAAGAGGCAATGTGTTGGATGGCAGATAGAAAATGAAGTAAAAAAGGTGTATGATCTGGAGAAAATCTCTCTTAACCTTGGTAATGGAATATATGGGACCATTTAATGCTTCTGCTGCTGCACCCAGAACCTTTCATACCACTGAGAGAGGACACTGAAGACAAATATAAGAAAATATAAGACTGAAAATAAAGGGAATACTCTTTCTTATTAGGACTGTGTAAAGGTAGGATTATCTCTGTGCTAAAAGGTTTACAGTCTCACTAAGAACTTTGTTAACTGCTTATTCCTATGTGAGGATGCAACTCCAAACATGTGAAATGGTTGAATTTCTAGCAAAAGACTCAGTGAGATATACAGACTGGACAATTACTTTTAGTCTATGCTTGATTCCTGATTAGAATGAAGTGGTGGAATCCTAATAGATATGAAATCCTCAGTCTCTCTCACTCTGCTATTCACTTCATGTTGGAGTTTGGAAGAAATCTTGTTTGTCAGTTTTTGAATCTGCAGCTTGCAGCTGTAGCAAAACATTTGGTTAGAAAACCTATTTTCTAAAATCTACTTAGGGTAAAATGGCCTTTTTTATTGTTTGTTTCCTGCATTTGAAAGAACTTTTGTTAAAGCCCGGCTTCAGCACCTGCGTTCCTCCAGAAAACTGTCTCTTCGAATTCTCTAGACTGATTTGTCATTTTCTTACGTGCCAGAACCAGTTGTATCTCTTATCGCATTACAACACTGACATAACATAATGCCTCATGACAGATGCAGCTGCACATCACTGTGTCTGAGAAACCAGAAGAGAAACAGAGGCTCAGGGCTGGGGAAGGCTCTATATCTCTCGTGCAGAAGTTTTACTTACAGGACTTTAACTCTAGTTGGCAGTTGTCCTGGATATCTCTCTCTCTCTCTTTTTTTTTTTTTTCTTTTTTTTCCCCTGCAAGTGTGAAGGAAGGTCGAAGTCTGGGGAAGGCTGAGTGATAGGAATCTTTCTACTTTTCCATCTGAGCACGTATCTACCTCACATCTCAGCTTCCTGCTGTGGAGGGTTGAACAGAAGGTCTCCTTGAAATCTGCTTTGCGTGTTGACCAGAAGCAGTCTTAAGAATTCATTCAGTCTCTCTTGGCCCTTACTATCCTGATTAAATAAAATCAAAGAGCTTCTACTAGTCCTGTCAGATGAGAGATTTAGACAGAAAAGTTAGTCTGGATAAAGGGGTTTATGTGTCATCCAGAATTCTCTCACTTTACATTTTTGGGACTTGCACTTTAGGAACCAAAGAGTGAAATGATAGTTCTGCTTTATGATCTGGTCTGATTCTGCTGTCCAATATTGGGAGTACAGTTTTGCCTGAGGGATACAGTTTCATCTAGGGTTGTCATACCAAACACAGTATTCCTGAAACCACACCAAAATAAGAAAATTCAGTGGAAAAACAGCCTTTACAAAAACATTGCTATTCATTTAAATACTCTATGTGATGGAAAATTTACAATATCACTATCTCTTTATAAGCTATGTAGTGGATTAACTCCCTCTTAGTTAACAGTTCTTTAGTGCTGCTTTGAACTTAACAATTTCAGTTTTCACCCTTTGGATCTAGTGTCTGTAAAAAGCACCTACCAAAAGTTGTCTTTATAGACATCACGAGCCAAGTTCTGTTTTACATAGACTGTGTTTCCATTTACATTGCTATTTTTTCTGTCATCTGCATTATTAGTAAAACAAGATGCGAAAGATGTTTGTCATTCCAAATTTAGAAAGGCATACATCAGTGATAGCTTTTATAGTCCATTAGCTAAATCCTGAAGTCGTTGTAATTGACAGGTAGACTCCTCTCCTATATACGGACTTAGTTGGCATCTGTGCCCTGGATGCTACTGAACCGCTGCCAGGTGAAGTCAAGTAGGACTTTTCTTTTAAATGTTACACATGAATCAATATAAGCTTTTCCAACTTGAATAATTCTTTGCAATCTAATATTTGCCATTGTGTTTTGCTGAAGCCCTTGGCATGTTAGTCTCAGCTGAGTAAGGGCCTCTGCATGGCTTAGTCACAGGCACAGGAGGTTCAAGAGGGAGTGGCCCCACGTGTATTACTGCAAAGGGAGGGAAAGTTTTCCTTGTTATCTAGGTTCATTTAATTTTTCAACCTGGATGAAAATGGTTACATTTTAACCCTGTGTGAAATGGACCTGCCATCTCCGGGTAAAAAACGGCATGAAGAAAGACTACGGGTATGAACAGTAAACAATAGTGCAGGAAGGAAATAGAAAACTCAATGCTGTGACCATCAGTTAGCAGCCATCGAGGATTTGGCTGTTGGTTTAATAAATTCTTTGCTTTAGGGGATAACCTAGAGGTGTCCATTGTTGAAGTGAATAAACTTACATTTTAGGACAAAATCTTGCCAAAACTCTCTTGAAGATCTCCATAGCAGTTATCACCCACTGCTTACCTCACCAGGCTGCCACGCAGGCAGTGGTTGGAGTGCCATAAGGTGCCTTGCAGGCTCTTTTCCTGTGGTCGGAGCATGTCTCTGGCTGAGCAGTGAAACCAGAACAAAGCAGATGATGAATAAGAGGAGCTGAGGATGGTCTGTACTGCACAGTGCTCACAGCCTCCAGCGTGCTCTGTGCCAGCACCTAGCCTGTGCCAGTGCTCTGTTCGGCACGGCACCGCGCTGCAGCTATACAGCCTGTCTGGGAGCTGGCAGAAGGCTGCACACCATCCAGTGACAATGCAATCGCATGGCTTTGGACTAGAGCAAGTTCATGTCCTGCTGAGTTAAAGAAGGAGCTGAGCTCCTCGCATCCTGCTGTGACAAGTCAGGGAGAGAAGAGCCCTTTGTAGAGTCCTGAAAATGCAATGGCACTAGTTTTCTAGCTCGTCAAAAATGGAGTTTGTTCTCAGCTAGTCTTTGTCGTGTGAAAAAGCTTATTGTTTATTTACAAATAAAAAATCCTCATATTTTATTACAAATAAAAAATCCTCTAAAAATCCACACATTCAGACAGAGTTGGAAGAAGATCCTGAGAAAGTTCAGGGGTGGCCATTCACCCTGTTCTCCAACTATTTTTTATTAACAATATTTCATTCTTTAGTAACTGTAACCGTGCATACTATGGTACTATTCAGGCAGCTCAGAGATTATCCCCATCCTTCCTGGCCCTACAATTACTCTTGTGTTTCAAGTTCTTTTCCCTCCAACTTTGTGCCTGTCTCTGTTCTTCACTCCATGACACATAAAGTAACTTTAATAGCTTGACACACTAGCTTTTGTCATTTCTCATCCTTGTTTGAATATGTAATGCCCCAGAAGGATAATTGTTCTTATGTTTGCATTTCTTACATTGTTGTCTTTTCCTAATTTATTTCCTTACTGCTGCTGCAGTGGTATCCCTCACTGGCTCCTAGCTTAGAAAATGATCTATAATTGCTTTGATTTCAGAATACATAAAGAATACTAGTGTGCTCGGACACCTCCCCCAGCCCTGATTCACTCCAGACATACACAGCTATTTACCTTCAAAGGGAGTTTATTACGCTTGCAAAAGCTTGGAAGGAGACTTAGAGAGCTCAGTTTGGCATGGCTACTGAAAGCTCAGGCAGACTTAGAGGTATAGTTTAAGCCGTGCAATATATCATTGTTGGGTTTTGTTATGTTGCATTCCACAACACACAGTTCTTTTATAGCTGAAATTGTTTTGAGATTTGATGAAAGCTAAAGTAGCTTTCTGTTTTTCTGTAGAGCCTTAAGTTTGTATCAGAGAGAGAGGAGAACAAAATGCTTGTTCGCTTCCTTTTGCCTGATGGATGTATCCATGCAAGATCTACAAAAGCACTATAAATACGTATTTCCTTGGACTTTCTTCCTTTCACTTCTCAGATGCATTGCCTCTTTTGCATTTGATTTTCCCAAGTTGTTAAGTGGCACTGAGACTGTGGTGAGAGAAAATAATGTTTTTGAAAAATATCTTATAAGGAATTGGCGTAAATGCTGCTCATCAGATAGGTAGTCAATCTCACACCTCTCTTCTCTCCTGGTGGGGTTTAATCACTATAAAAAATAAAAGAGTATACTGAGCTCAGGAACACTAACTCAATAAATGCATTAATGTCAGAACAAATGGAAGTCTTGCCTACCCTGCTGATAAACCGTGCTGTTATTGTATATTATTAAATATATTGTGCTGTTATTGCTTCCAGAGAACCTACTGTGGTCTATTCTTCATTTCTTCAAAAGCTATAAACATCTTTAGCTGTTAGCATCCTACTTTTCTCTTAAGTTTCCAAAACATGCAAGTGGCAAGTATATACTGTAGTAATCAAGACTGAGAGTTGTCCCAGATAAAATCTGGAGCCTTATGGTGGACCCAAAAAAGGCTCTAGCAAAATGTTGAGTACTTGAGCAGCATGTATGCATTACCAGGACAAGATGATACTCTGTAGCTTTCAACCTTCATCTTTTTAATAATAGCTTCATTTTAGTATTTCAATACTTCTGGGGTATATATTAATCTAAATTCACCTATGAGCTGGATAGGAGTAATGTGCAGAGGCAAAGTAATAGCTGTCACTTCTCACATGGGAGACAACTGCACCTAAGTCACTGTTTTGGGATGAATTTTTAGGAAAGTGTTAAAAGAGACTACTGGTTTTAGTTATGTAAAATGAGAGGGTTCTGTCTAAACACCAGAAAGAACATAGTTTGTCACCATTTTTAAATAAGCTTACTTTTATTTAAATACGTACTTGTTTGTCTGCAGCAATAGGCACAAATTGGTGGTCTGCATGCAGTTTCTGTGCTTTATCCTCAGGACAGAATAAAACAACCTTTCTCACCCTTTCACATGAAGCCAACAGATAAAATATCTGCTCCATTATACCTGAGAGGGCAGAAACAGGCATCCTATTTCCTGAAGACAGCAGAGCAAATGAATTTTTTGGAAAATAGACTCCTTTAGCAACCTTCTCTGTCTTGCTGCAGATGCAGCTGGAAGAGCAGAGTGTATTAGTACATTACTTGTGGGTACAGAAAAGTCCTCAGGAACCTTGGACCATGATGAGCAGCTGATGACGTTTATTACAGAGGTCTCTAGGCTGCACGGTGTCACAACGCTCTTCGTCCCTTGTAAGCAGTGTTTAACTGGTGTTCAGTAAGGGTAGGGCTGAACAAAGAGTGTAACAGTTTCTCATCTGGGCTTTTAGAGTTCTGCTAAGCAGAAAAGTTTCTTGTCTTATTTACCAACACAGCACATGTGTCTGCTTTTAGCAAGCAACCTTAACGATGATGGGTAACACCTGTAGCATAAATAGCCACAGTGACTCACTGCAATTAGCTCCATAGGTTCAAGTGCAAGTTGGCACTTGAAAGGGTCTGGAGTTTCTAAGAAAATAGGATCAGGACTGATGATGTTTTTTGAGACTCTGGACCATAAAAGACAGTAGGTAATGAAAATGGTGGGCAGCTGGTGAGTATCAGAATGGGTTTGCAGAGAGGGTGATGCTAGAGTTATGTGGTGCTTTCACCATCCCCATTGCAGACATGAATAACTGGAATTTGGATTTGAGTAATTCTGTGAAGAATGGATAAGGGAGGAAAGAGAGCAGCAAACATCTTCTTGTCAGTATGTATTAGTGGCGTGGAGTGTGTTTATGCTTAATGGAAACTGTGTTCCTTATGTAATTCTCTTTGGCCCTCCCTGCGAGGTGACATCTCCACTGCTATGAAATCTGTGAAGAAAAAGCACTTTGTGCTTGTGTCTGAGCTCAGGTGAATGGGTTTGTTGTGAAATCTGTTTAATTTTTTTTTTTTTTTTTTTTTTTTTGGCTCATGTATTTCACTGTTTAGACTGTGGAATAGTCTAAAAAATTACCTTGTAGGAATACTTTCAAACACTTGCTGTGTACAGCTGTGTCTGAAACAAAGTTTAATTTAAATTTCGAAGTCTAATCATAAAAGTTGATGGTACGCCTTTAGGGTTGAGGGTAGTTATTCAGAAAGACGAATAGTTCACAAGGTTATGTGCAAAGCAGGACTAACAAGGTGCTGAGAAATAATAGTCTCATATGGGATCAGTTACAGATTGTAGAGCATAGAGATTTAATGCGGTTTAGATGTACTTGAAAATCATCCCTGTTTTTTTTATTTTTTTTCAGACAGCATTTTCCTGACCTTGAAAATACCTTATGGGTGGTGCACAAATAAAAATCTGAATGTTGCTGTAATCAGAGAAAATGCATGCAGATGCTCTATTTTTTATTATTTTCCATTTATCTTTACCCTTATTTGACATCTTATATGATTTCAATGATAGGCATATAGGCTAGTGTTAGCACAGCAGATTTTTCGAAGAGATTAGATGAGAATTGAGTTGCCTTCTATAGAGCATTTTGCTTTACTCTCCCCCCTTTTTAAAGGTATCTTTTTATCAAGTGTAAATACTAACAATGTTGATATGTGATGACAGGTTTGACCAAACAACCATAGCAACAGTAACTGTTTTCCTTGTGATAACAGCAAAGCTAAAGGTTATACATATTGCTGCATCTCTCAATCTATTTGCTCCACAGCATAGTGCCAGACAGAAGTAAGAGCATAGAAAGCTGCAGCCAAAATATGCGTTTGTTTAGAGGAAGCGTGAGCTACAGAACTCTGGTTAAAGGATAAATGTGGATAATGTTTCTCCTCTAATGCACTATCTCAAAAGAAATATTATGAAGTCTATGTTAAATAGTATTTTGCTGCACAAATATTTAATTTAAAAATGTACTTAATAATGTCTGGTTAATCATGCTCCCTTAGGAAAAGGAATAAAATAAAAGCCCAGAGCCTGCTTTGAGGAAAGCATTTGTTTATTTGCCATTTTCAGGAACGACGGGCTTGTATGGTTGACCTAGACAATATTTAGTATTGACCTCAAGTCTTCGACATGTATATCCAATGCTCAGGCAGCTTCAAGGACACAAACAAATAAACATCTTTGGAGTCTGAGAGCTCCTCATTTTTCTCAGCTCCAAATCAAATAAAGTAAGTGTGTTATTTTCGAAAGGAGTATGCATACTGAGTTGAAGCTAAAACTTTCACAATAGTACCCTACAGCTGATAATCTATGATATTTTTGTATTTTTCTAGTCTTTATTTATTAGGATAATTATATTCAGAATTATTCAAATTTTCATAAATAAGAAGATAATCTTATCTTCTAGACAGTAAGATCGGTGTCTGAGTGGTCCCTGCTCTAACAGTTGCCACGGCAGCAGCTGAGCCATTTAATAACTAAGGCTTTTCAATGCAACAAATAATACATAGTGATGATAACTCACTAAAGCAGTTGGAATTTTAGGCTGGAGAGACAGACTGCACTGGGTTTCTCCAGTGCTGAATCATACTCAATGTCTTGTATTTGGTTTTGGAATAAGCTTCCTGTTGATGAAATTAATATTTTAGAGTGACTTAGTCCATGTTCTGGAAAAACTTAATTTTATTTTTAGGTTTCTTTACCTCACAAGATTAAATCTTTGAAGTTTTGATGAAAGGAGGTTGTAAAGAGATGAGGGTAGGTCTCTTCTCTCAAGTCACAGGCTATAGAACAAGAGGAGATGTCCTCAAGTTGAGCCAGGGGAGGTTCAGATAGGATATCAGGAAAAAATTTTTACACTGAAAAAGTTATTAAGCATTGGAATGGGCTGCTGAGGGAAGAGGTTGAGGCACCATCCATGGAGATATTTAAAAGACTCATAGACATAGTGCTTAGTGACATAGTTTAGTAATAGGTTGTTGTTGTTTGTCAGAGTTAGGTTGATGGTTGGACTAGATGATTTCAAAGCTCCCTTCTAACCTAGGCAATTCTATGAAAGAGGAAAAACAGCTTCTTGTGGTTCCTGAGCTGTGTGGGTAACGGGAAAATTAAATATGGTATAACTCTGCCTTGTGACATACTGATTTTTGAGAGTAAATGTCTGGCATGTAGCATCATGGCAACAGGTCAAAATTTTTCCTAGGTCCCTTTGCGAGAAACAAATAAAAGTTATTGGAATAATGATCCTGGAAATTTGATGTCCTTGTAGCTATGAGGCTGATTTTCAGTTTCTAATAGGCCATTTCTAATTTTATTTTATTTTTTTTTTCCGAAGAAATGCAAATATATGTGGACCCTTCAGAGGATCTTCATTATTTAACTTAGGGCTGTTATTCTGTTTATTAGCACAACTGTTGTCAAAATCAAAAGAACTGTGTCACTCTCATTATCCCAGAATGACTAGCTATTTTTTTTCACCTTATCATGTAAACTTCCTTTTGCAGTTTAAAGGGCCTGTTGTACCCTTTGGCAAAATGTTCTCTAGGTCTGTGTGATGGTAGGATGGCAGGCTGTGTTCGTTAATGCCTATTACTTAAAGCATTTAACAAGAATGCGCATTCTGTACTTTTACATGAAGCTGCCAGTATGGTTGTCTTCCAGGTGATAGATATATTTTTATATATATATATATATAAAATATGAATTTAGGTCAAAGAAGAATGTTTGCATTGTTGCTGGAAATGTGTAGTACATTTTGTAGTACCCTGCAAACTGAGCTTATTTTTTGTCTAGTCTGTTGTGCACAAGGTGAGATGAGTAGGCATATCTCTATTGATGAGTTTATTTTCTGTTTGTTATTAAATCAAATTTAAATGAGTTATTTTAGAAAGGACAAAATCTCACTCATGCTTTTATCTTTTCTCCTCTTCTGAATGAGCAAATATGATTACGGTCAGTGTTATCTTCTACTGCCTTCTATATGTTCTGGGTAATACGCCTCACATAACTATCAGTATTTTAGTGATGTAAAGTGTGTATTTGCAGTGAAATTGTGGGGTGTATATTTTTGGGGACGTGTACATTGTGTAGGATTAATTCTTGTGATAGAAAAATGTGAACCCAGGTCCTGATTTGTACCGATGCAAGTTGATCATGACTGAGTTTAGGTCAGGAATCCCCATGGTCTAAAATAGTAAATGGTTTCTTTCAGCACAGAAACTTGAGGTTTCTAAAAAATCTGTCTTTGTGTCTTCTTTCTCCTCTTTTTCTTTTAACTTTGAATAATGAAGAACCACTTCCAGCATTTCATAACTCTTTGTAATTACAGTAGTGATTATGAGAATGATAGATATCTAATTAGAATCTGTGAAAACTGCAGTCAGCAAGAAAGGAGAATTAGTTTCCCAAATTGCAATTTTCTCCTGAGTTTAAGCCTGCTTCAGAGCTACTTTTTGATAATGTGGCATTTTCTCTTGTCTATCATAATGACTCACCTCAATAGGTCATGGCTAATTTTAACAGGTATCTGAAACAACAAGAAAGAATCTTGGCTTGAGATGGAGAGGAAAGAATTTCTTTTTTTTATTAGTGGGGTTTTTTTTTTTTGGCTTAATGATACTGGTGTTAAGTGTATTTCATTGGTATTCAACTGATATCAAACAGTGAAACAACAAAGAACCAGAGGTTGCTAAATTTTTAGCTAACCTTAGATTTCTTATCAAAGATAGTCTTGAAAAGTGTGTACAGTGAAATCGATACATCCTTAACTATCACTGATTAGGGTTTTGGTTTTATTGTTCTGATTTGGTTACCCTCTCCATTTACCTAGCCCACATCAGTGCTGTACATGTGTTCACTCAGTAGCTAATTACATCAGGCTCCCCATGACAGTGACTAACAATTTTGATGCCTGTTATGGATGGCTTTGTGCCAACAGAGGCACCCAGGAGTCTAATGCTCAAATCTATTAGCTCTTCTGCAATGAGGTGGCCCTGGTAGCTCTTTCAGCCACTGGTCAGGGCAACATATTGTTTCCAGCACCAAGCAACTGCCTATGCCATGCTGATTTCATTCTGCTGGAGACAATGAGCATTTTAAACTCTAAGTGCCCAAAAGGGCTGAACATCTGCCAGGTTTTCCACCTGCTGATGCACCAGACGGCTGGAGCTGTGCTGGGGCAATGGGGCTGAGGCTCCAGAGCCCATTGGCCTTGTGCTATAGGCAGGAGTGATGTGCTTATAGGCACTGACCCACGAGAAAGGCGAAGGATGAAATTGTGGTTCTATCCTCCTCTGAAATATTTTAATTCCTAGCAGGCAAACATATAATTTCCTGAACTCATAGGCTCTTTAGTTCCTAGCACAAGGCCTTTTCTGTTCTGATTATTTGGGGGTTGGGACTGGTAGAAGATCCTATTTAAAGGAAAAAACCTCAGATGTGCAGTAATCTAATCATGGGAAATGACACAAACAAGATTGCCATCAATATCCAGCTTTGGCAGACATCTGATCCTGGTGCTTCAGAGGTTATTATACAGCGTTCTCGGGGGATTTTCTCTTCTAGCTCCTGTGGTGATCACCTGTCAGCCAGAGCCTCTAGGTGATTATCTGCTGCTCCTGAGAGTCCGTGAATGTTGCTGAGGGGGAACATTAGCTATTACCTCATGTCTTTCCCTCTGGTGACCGTGCCCTGCTCTGTGAACGCCATGTGCTGATTATACTCCATGTGAAGAAATACTTATGTTTTTTTTTATTTTTCTGCTGTAACTATAGCCTGCTTTTTTTTTTAGTGATGCAAGAGGGTTCTCCCTTAATCTTAATGACTGTCACTAGAGGCCATCTAACTCTTATTCGTTTAAGGGCAGGTTAACCAGGTTTTAGTAGCCTTTTCTTAAATGGAGATTTCACTGCTGACATAACCCATTTTATTTCCTTTTTTCAATTATTGTGTTACTTGTCTTTGAAACCCTCTAAGTGGCTATTATGTACGGGTAAAATGAAACAGCACAAAAGGATATTTATTATGTGTGAGCACTGGAGTCAAATAGTGAGTCTTTGAACGATCTTTTGGCCCCCTGTTTACAGTCTAAGTATATTTGCTTTTTTGAAGATGTTTATTTTTTGCTTCCTGTAATGAAACTGCTGTCTTCCAGGGAAATATTTTACTTGCCATTTGTGGCGTCCACATTCATGCCTTCCCATTATTTGAAAGCCATTTCACACTGTGGTAGGGACATCATATTTTAGCCTTTTATTTCACTCAAAGTGTGCGTGGGGAAAAAAAAGCTGCTTTAACTTTTTTTCCCTTCGTAATTTTTATTTCTTGTGGGGAGAGAAAGAATGAGCACAAAATTGAGATTTCCAACCATTGTATGAAGAAAACAGTGCAGTTGTTTGATTGTTCATAAAGAGAGAATAGCACTTGAATAAGTATAGGGCTTCAGGCCTCACCTTCTAATCACAGCAATAACTGGAACTCTGCAAGTGGGAGCGGAACACATAGATATCAACCTAAGCAAGGAGGGCAATTCCTGGTACTGTGTATGAAAGCTCAGATACAAAAAAGCGCAGGTGACTTCTGGCATTACTTTGGGGAAATGTCAGTAGTCCTCCTTGAATAAACAGGCATAAATAAGGCTCCTTGCTGTATTTCTTGGTGCTAAAAGTAAGGCTAGCAGTAGTATTGGGGGAACTTTCTCTTGCCCAGGATGTCTGCTGAAGAAAGCTGAAGCTGTCCAAACTTCAGACAATTTTGTTAGAATTAGGCCAAATGTTACTGGCAGTTTTAAGATCAACTCACAACAATTTACATTAACAAGTTCTACTTTCTAACTTGTAGTTCAGAAAATATCTGACTGAACACCTTGGTAGGATTTTGTTAGCATTTTCTTTCTTCTTTTTCCTATTTAGTTGCCAGCTTTAACTGAGAACACAAAATCCAAGTTTGCTTTATCTTTGAAGAAAGTGCATATGACTATCATGCCTTGAATTTGTCTCTGCTGATTCAAAAGCATTTTAAATTTCAGATTTCAGGCATCAGGTTTTATCATGGCTGTAACTCCATATAGTGAAAAGGAGGAAAACATGAATGCTATGGCCATGATTCTGGTATTATACTGGATGTGCTTTTTTTGGGTGTTGGGTTTTTTTATTTGTTTGTGGTTTTTTTTTTTTTTTTTTTTTTTTTTTTTTTTAAGCTTTGTTTTCACTTCCACTTCAATCAACTTGTCCATAGTTTGTACATGCAGAAGTGGGATCTATTGGGATATAGAGTTAGGGCTCTATCTGTGTGCAAGTCTTTAAAGCCTTTCCCCCTGCTCTACCAATATCAACATTCTGCACTTTTATGAAGTCATTCTGAATAATAAAGGAGTTTCACCACTGAAAAAATATTATTTGTAACTATTCTCTTATCCTAAAATGTCTTCAAATTGTAGTGAGAGCTAGGAAGTAACACTGGAAAGACCCATCCAGGAAATACCTATGTTGCAGTGATGAAAAGTCCGTAATAACTGGAGAACAGATTGTTAGCTTTGAGTGTGTCATATTATCTTTAACGATCTCACATTTAAATTAGAATTTCAACAGGTGCATCACCAATGGCAAGGACATAAAGATAAGCCCTGAACAAACCTCAGATTTTTCTTGTCTTTTGTGTAATCTGTGGATTGCATAGTTTGGACTACCCCTGCTTTCCTCTAAACTGAGCAATGTTGCAGATGATATGAGTGTGCTGGTAATCAAGGGTTTTCCTAATTGCTCTGTTTAGATTGGCTTCCAGCTCTAGTGAGCCTTTGTGACTTGAGAAACTGCCCTCCGTAGACGCCCAGGCCTGAGGGAGTACAAGAGCTCTGATCTTCCTGATGCACATCCCCAGGCAGGTATAAAGTACTCTTGTTATGGAAGATATGCAGAAACTCACATCTAGTAAAATTTTGAAGGGCAACTGGTTTAGATGTCAATAATTCTTAAGGTTCTACAAGGCTTTCTGAAAGCAAGGGGCCATAGGCCAGCAAATATTCATTATTGAAAGTCTAACACTGCAAGACAGGATCCATTTTACAGTGTAGATATAGCTCATTGGAAGGGCTTGATTCTTCCACCTGTGTAGCCCTAATTATAAGCAATATGGCTAAGTTACTCCTGACTAGTCAGATAAGACCCAGCTATGGAATAGTTAACTTTTTGTACAGCTCAGCATCAATTTCTGGAAGCTTTTAACAAAGACTTGACATTTCTAATTAGGAAATTTTACATACAGGGAAGTGAATTTACCCCCAGCTGGGAAAACATGGCTTAGTACGAGTTTTACATCCACCCTCATTGATCTACAGATTATCTCACATTTGAGACTCTGGAGCCACTGGGATTTGCAGAGATGAGAAACAAATGTGGGAAAGTGCATATAATTTCTTTCACTTCAGGGCTAGATAACAAAAACTTGATAAGTTAGAAATGAATAGGTAAATTTATTTTCTTTCTTTTTCATGTATTACTGTTGCAAGGGTCAAAAAATCCCCCAAAGCCCATAATTTATTGGCACTGATAAGCAGCTCTCATCTTGGTCAGGTTCTCAAAGTAACATCTGGGAAATTAGTCTTAAGATGGCAAAGAACAATAGATTATTTTTACTTTTTCTAAATTTTCCTAACAGCTAAATAGCCGAGGAACAAAATGTCTGAATGTGAGCTTGCTTAGACAGATATGTGTCTGATGCTGCAGCATCTGACTCTTAAAGCAAATCTCTCAGGCTTTTTTCACTTTAGCTATATAGTTTATATTTTTGAGCACATTTTGTCTCTAGATGGAAATAGCTACAAAGGTGCAAAATACCATGAACTGGATGTTATGCTAGTTGAAAACAACATATCAATGTAAATAAGGTGGCTGTCCATCTGTGTTGTGGAAATCAGGCTCAAAATCAGATGTAGCAGAATTCACTAATTAGAGCTTTTACTGATTTCTTTTGATATGGAAGTGCTGTACAGCTCATTTCCCTGTTGTATTCAGATGGATTTTATTGTGAAGACATACACCTGACTATATGCTGCAGACTTCTAAGAATATAGTTTAAATGAAATAGGGTTTTCTTCTGTAAGTTTTCCTATATTTGAAATTATTCTAATGAAGCAGAAGTTATTTCTATGTTGGCAGAAAAACCAGGTAAGTAAACAAACCATGAAATGTAGCCTATGAAGAATTATGAAAATACACATGTGCATATTGCTTACTGCAGTTCCATTACTGGTAATAATTCTTGGGAAGACAGACAGACAGACACACACATATGTCACTGTTAGATGTTAAAGAACGGAAAAGCAGGTGATCAAAATAAACAGGAATAAAAACCATGTACAGCTAAATGCTGGTGCAATAAAGTAGTTTAAAGAAATTTCAGCTTATCCATTACAAGACCATGCTTTTTAATGACTTGGATATTAATAACAAGTGGTGGAAAAGTTTCAAATAATAGAGTTTCCATCTCTTTTAGTGTTGGGCATAGGCTCCTGGGAGAAGGTATCTCAGGTATTGAACAGATACTGTCCTTGATCTTAGCTAAAGGGCTGAGTATTATCTAAGAAAATAGAAGTATGGTTGGGTCTTCTTTTAGAACTTTGTGGGTGTCCAAAAATACTGCCAGAAGTTATAGTCTTGGACTTATTCAGTCATAAAAGGTGTAAAACAAAATTCCAGATGCTAGATTAGATGTGCCACTTAAAAAGTATATGACTAGACCAGAGGATCTGTATAAAAATGTAGCTTACCATGAGATATACTCTTACCAACTACTTGGTTTACAAGCAAATTATAGAAGAAACGTATATTTGGCAGTATACTTTTCAGAGCTATATGCCATATAGCTACTGCAGATACTTGAGTGTCATTGTGTGCTTGAAGCTTATATACTTTACTTAAGGAATAACACACAAAGCCAGAAAAAAGTCTGTAAGTTTCAATTTTCTTTTATCTCTTCTTCATTCAGGGTATAAACACTCAAACCCTGTAAATTCCTTGGGTTAAGATAACAGGAAGACCTTAACCTGTTCTTAGAGCTGGAATGAATTCAATTTGAAAGCTGTACCTCAAAATAGAGAAAGTTAGTGGTCTTAAAAACAAACAAACAAACAAACCCCCAAAAACCACAAACCCTTTTTATCCTCAATTAGTTTTTATTTTCTTTGTGCTGACCGTCCTTCATTTATTTATTTATTTATTTATTTATTTATTTTTATTTCTGCCTTTATTTTTATAACTGGAGTTACAACTAGGCAAGAAAGCCCTACAGTCTGTCTTTCACTTCCAGTGTTAAGTATTCTTTGCTTCACTGAGTAGTCAGGTAGATATCTAAACACTTTGGTCGCTTACTTTCATAATGGCTTTGACAGCAAGTCACTGATGCAGGGTCCATCTGTTTCAGAGGAATATATTTAATAGACTTTAAGACAGATACTAGCAAAATATGACAGACTGACCTTTTCTCTTTTGGTCCCTTTAGAGAATAGCTGTTTTTTCATGGACTGAACAGAGTATGTATTCCATGTACGTACTGTATATGTCTGTTTTACTGAACTTGGAGGTTTTTTTGTTATGAATGATTTTTCAGGTGAGTGGTTCTATAACTTACAATTTGAAAAGATTTAAATGCTGATGGTGCTCTGTTTCCATTCTTAGTGAAGACATAAAAAGGTCACTTTTCCTTTGTCATTTCACTGTGTTGTTGCTGACTAGTGTTAATCATTTAATTAAAAGGTCCGATCACTCATCTTATACCTAGTGTGACTATAATTTTTTTCTTTGCAAATTAACTGACTTAATATTATTTCATAATACTTGGTTTTAATCATAATACTCAGAAGTAGTGGAAACTCTCTTTGAGGGCATGCAAGCTTTGAAGGTTAGAATAAATTGAAAATAGCTGGATATTTTAAAACTATTTTCTCCATTAAACAGTGTTAAAATCGTAAGAAGTTTTTAATGATAGCATCTAGGGCCTTGCCTATTGTGTCTTTTGCTGATTGGTTTGCAGGTCTACTGGGAAGCGGGAGTTAAAGTGCTACTAATTCTTAAAGCCAGGAAAACCCACACTTAGTTCGTTAACGTATGGAGATTTATAGTACTCCCATTAACTGGAAAACAGGGTGGTAGTTGGGGATAGAAACAGTTATTAGCCCTGAACAGTGCAGACTATGCCTCTTGACATGCACTGAACTCAGTGGGGACTCCCTTTACACAGCTCTCCAAGCTGCAAAATACCCCTTGTTGCCTCAAGAGGCTCCTGCTGAGGGGCTCCAGAGATTCTCAGTTTCTTTTCCTTCAAAAGTAACCATATGTTCTGTAAATAAAGCAGTGGCGTGGCATGCTATTGCTTACACCTCCCTGCAGGACACAGGCTTTCCCGTGAAGAGATTTTTCTCATCTATTCTGGTTACTTTCTGAGCAACCTTACTTTCACTTCACAACTGTGACATTCCACCTGGTTTAAATTTTTGATGGAAAATACCTTATACCTCTGAAACACATGGAGTCAGAGTAATATTTTGCATCATAGCTATAATATGACGTTTGGGTCAAGGTGACTGAATGACGTGGATGCTTGGATTGAGTGATATTTGTAGGAGAAATTGTGATGGTATTCTGACTTTTGAGTAGCATGATATTCAGCCTGCCTCTTGTTCTGAAAACAACTTCAACAACTCATAATCATACTCTTAGGTCCTGTAAAAAAAATAATAATTAGATCTAGAATTTTAGCTAACTAATGTAGATTAATAAATAATAATAATTTAAAAATAATAATTA
>VZRU01012594.1:691553-723092 GCA_013398155.1 Pedionomus torquatus | reverse complement strand
ATTAAAATATTAAAAAATAATAATTAGAGCTATAATTTTAGCTAACTAATCTAGATGCTTTGTAAATTGAGAACTTTCTCAACAGCAGAGAGGATCTTATGCATGGGTGGCTAAATTCTGGGATACAATTTCTAGATGATGTGCACAAAAACTAGTATCAGAAGACCAGATGTGTTCCCTGATCTATTTTTATAATGCTGTGGTGTTTCTCAAGCCATTCCCAGTTTGCAAAAAGTTTTAACTCAAGATGTTGATCACTATCCAGGGAACTTGCAGAATATGTGCGAGTTCTCAGAAACTTTATATTACAAATTATACACCATACATATTATGACGTATACATACAAATTATGACACCATTTTTAATGAATAATGACATATTTGTAGAAAGCAGCATCAAGTTGAGGAACAAGCTGTGATCTAGGTTATTTGAATACTAAGTTACATTGAACTTTCCAAGAATCCCCAAAGATACTGTCTGGGGTTAGCTGAAAGACTTGATGTGATTAAGTACAGGTCTGTGATTAGCTGGACTTTGACAAGATGTATTTGATTGTGTCAGTATGGGCTTTCTGGAGGAATTGCTTCCATCTCTGAATAGAACCACAACCTGACATGTCGGGGAACATGGGATTTCCAGGCTGTGAATCTTAAGGAATGAATTTTAATTGCTAAAAAATTAAGGACTGGGAAATGCAGAGCATGATCACAAAGAACCAGAGCTGGTATATCAGTTTGATTTTTCAATAGCAGCCTCTAATTTTGATCATATAAATAGGGTCCATGTTATTTCTAAGATATTTTATAAGCATGCATCAGTGCAGAGCACCTGAGAAATGCCAGGCAATCTGAATTACCAAAGGCTGAACACAGAGATGAACTGGTTATTAGTCAAGCATCCCTAAATGGCTGCTAACTAAGCATCTAGTGGCAATGAAGGTCATAGAATGGTTAGAGTTGGAAGAGACCTTAAATATGATCCAGTTCCAACATCCCTGCTGTGGGCAGGGACACCTCCCACTAGAGCAGGTTGCTCAAAGCCCCATCAAGCCTGGCCTTGAACACTCCCAGGGATGGGGCATCCACAGCTTCTCTGAGCAACCTGTTCCAGTGCCTCACCACCCTTGCAATAAAGAATTTCATTCTAGTACCTAATCTAAATTTCCCCTCTTCCAATTTAAAACCATTGCCCCTCATCCTATTGCTACACTCCCTGGTACAGAGTCCCTCACCATCACTCCTGTAGGCCCTCTTCAAGTATTGGCTGTTATAAGGTCCCCCTGGAACCTTCTCAGTCAAGGGTAATCTTTCTATTTACTGAGTATTCACCTCATTTCATTTCACTAAATGCAGAAATACGGTATTCTTTATGCAATGTAAAAAATCTTATTCTGAAGTTAGAGTTCAGTAAGCACTTAATAACTGCAAAATTACATCATATTAGGTGCTCCTGTATTTTAATTTAGCATAATTTTATATGTGGCCTGGGTAGTAAACTATCATTTCTTTTTTGCTGCAACATGAAGAATACCAAATATAGTTCTTGTCTTTTATAACTAGAATAAAAGGAGAACTACACTTAGGGCCTGTGCTTTTGCATCTTTTAGTTTTTTCTAAGTCCATTTTCATACAGCTGGAGGAGCTGTATTATGCCTTTAGCCCATGATGGCTGCCTCCAATTGTCTGCTAGTAATCAAGTCGGGGTATTGTTTAGGGAAAATAGATATTCCTAGTCTTTTTCCCTGTATTCAGAGATTTTCTTGTTCCTACTGATTCTCATCCTGCTAGCATTATTTAAGCAGTAAGTAGACAGACTTAATTCTTTCTTTTCCATAATCAAGAGTGGTTAAGAAACTTCAGTTTGTGACACACAAATTTTGAACAGACTCATTATAGCAATAGGATGACTCCAATAGGATGACTCCAAAATCTGCCAGGTCAAGGTAAGATAAGTTAAATTATCAATTATGCCACAGTACAGCTGAATTGTAGTAATAGAGGTGTAAGCCTATGCATTCCAGCCTGATGTAGAAAAATACTATTTTGAGTACTCGATTTAGGTAAGGCAATCCATAAAGAACAATCATTGTGCACCCTTCTACTAGTAGTGCATTTGAGTAATAGCATGGGACTGCAGTATTCAGTAACTTCAACATTTCATCCATTCAGAAAAAAACATGTTTCTGTTCCTCTCACTTCTCAAGTTTACATTCTCATTCATTCTATTCTAAAGAGTATGTTTGTCGGTATAAAGTGAAGAGAGAGTGATATTTGCTGTTTTTCCATGCTTATGGTAAGTCCACAGCAAGTCCTCTGATTCACCTCTGAGAATTGCTTGGCGTTTTATCTACTTTTCACTTATCTCAAAGAAAATCCTACTGGAAACGTGCCATTTCTATAGAACAACTCACCTCTCCTGTCATGTAATGTTAAGTCCCTGTCATTACTTTGACCTCTCCAGCAGCACCTGAGGCAGTGCAGGAGCTGCAGGGTTTATCCAGGTGTTGGATGGCACTTTCCATAGCCCTTCTGTAATACTCCTTCTTGCTGTTCCCCTTGTAGAACCCTAGTACCCTTTATGCATGTCTGCAGGTTGCTTTGTTTGTGATTGCTCATCGTTAACTCCTCTCTTCTGAGGGATTGCCTTCTCATTTTTCTCCCTTTAGAGGAGCAGTCACATCTTGCCAGCCACTGGGCCCTGTTTTCCTAGTTATTACTGCTTTTTACTTATTGCAATTCTGGTTCCAGAGAAAAGTTCTGCATTAAAATGAAGAGAAATTTAAAAAATGAGCTAGTAATGAGAGCGATTAATCAGAGCAGTCTGCAGCCTTGGCAGTACAACTGAGTTTGCTGGTATGAAGGGGACAGAGCGAGAAGGCTGATGAAGAATGAGAAACACGAATTATCCAAGGCCCTGATGTGGCAACTTTTGCATGAGACATGGAACAAGGCTATTAGGAGGCACTCCCACTCCTTTCAGTTGCATAAAAGGAGCTGTCCTGCCCCAGTTCTGAGTTTCCCATGAATACAGCAATTACTCCTTGTGAGCAGCGTTGGGCAGTTTTAGTGAGCCTGGAAGTGCCTCATTTTCTGTGGGAAGTGAGCTTATTGCACATCTTAAGTGGCTGTATTATTGGTTGCATGATCACCAGGTTAGTCCTTGTAGTGTGACAGGTCTTACTGCTCTGAGCAGTCGTCTTGGATCTGTACTGTCACTAGCCCTGAATCTTAAATTAAAGAAGGATAAGAACCATGTGCTCTGGCCTGATCCCTCTGTTTTTCCAAGCCGTATCCAGGTTTTGCAAGTAGTCAAAGCCAGACTCTGAGCAGACTGTATTTTACACTCTTTTTGGTATCTTTTGAAAGCTGAGTAGTTTTGATATGTGGTTGGTGGTTTTCCTTTTTATTACTTTTTTCCTCCTAAATACATCCAGCATTTTTTTTAATCTGCCTTCATATTAGATTAAATTATTTTCTAAGTTCCCAAATATTTCAGATGTGCTCTGCTTGTGTACCCAAATGCGAGAAAACCAAATTACTTGAATCCCACAGTTTACTGTAGTATTTTAGTCAAGCATCAGCACTGTGCTGGTTTCGTGCTGTGAATGAAATGCTATGTCAGAGATTCCCAAAACAGTGTGGTTGTTTTTTTTTTTTTTTTTTTTTTTTTTTTTTTTTTTTTTTTTTTTTTTTTAAATGCTGTCTCTCTTAGCTCCCTTCCAAACTGTAAGGAGAGCCAAATCTGTCAGGCCAGACTCTCCTCTCTGTGAATTAGTAGCAGCCAAGATTAATTAGCACCCAAAGCGTTTCCAGCTGTACCACTTGTGCGATGCTGCTGCTGTGATGCATGTAGTCACCACTTCCCAGGTCTGTGATTCATTGCTCTGTCAGTGATTTGAGATATGGTGTATGAAAATGCCATATAAATGCAAATATAAATACAAACACTGAATTCCCCCTGTTGGCTAGTGATAAGGTGCTCATCCAGATGACACACTGTGATCTAAAAGTGGAAAGTAATATTTGGAAGGAGGCGAAAACTCAATGATTACTCTTAGACTCTGTTTTCTTGAATAAGCTTTAACTAGAAAAAATTAAAAGTAGGCAGTTTTGGTCTCTTCCTTGGATAACTTTGTGGCACACCAAGCCAATATCTTTCTGATTAATTAAATTAGAATGAGGATAAACTTTGAAATGGGTTTGGGAAATGTTGTGATTTGCTGTGTGTGGGAACATGTGTTCCTAGGGACTGAACCAAATGGGGTTTAATCGTGGCTTGAATTCGTACAGGCTTCAGGTCTGTAAGACAGCGGCAGGACTTTTGCTTTATTCCCTGATCGCCTGCATTGTCTAGTGATGTAGGACGTATGTCCTTTCAAGGGACCTGGGACAGCTTATGTTACAGTTGCCCAACCAGAAAGAAGAGAAAGGAGGCTGCCTCTTCTAGGGTATGCAGGGAAAGGAGGTATTTGTGCTCCTGTCATGGTATGGCAGATAATACTTATCTTTAAGCACATGTATTTAAAGGAAAAAGAATTCTTCTTGTGTGGAAAGAGTTTTGTTCTGAAGATACCCGTGTAAGTGGCTCAATCCTATTTACATCCCTATTATAAGGATCAGTGGCACAGACTTTATAATTTTCTGTATTACTGTACTAGTGCTGCTGTATGTATAAAGTTCTCATCCAAATAGTGAGCCTTCCAAGCAGACAAAAAATACAAAAGGAAAGTTTGCAGTCTGAGGCTGATGCGCCTTTTTATTTTTTTTTCTTTGTTTGTGTTTTGCCACTGCAGGTATACAGGTGGAAACGTGGAGTTTTTCACGTTGGTGCGGGAAGATTTTATTCACTGAATTTGGTGTGGACTGGAAATCTGAATGGGCCAGTATGTGTTGCTGTAGCTCCAGAAGCAGCAGGACTCTGATGGATCACCTCTGCTTTAAGCTCTAGGTTTTCTGACTAATAATCACTAGGAGACTCTATATGCAGTTTTCATATAGTAGCTTTTCCTTGAGTGCTCTTGCTGGCATGAAGTATGAGGCTGCCATATTTCATTCATGATTGCAAGATCCAATTCTCTAAATGTGTATAACTACTACTATAATTTAAAATATTAACTCACTTTTATGTGTTTAGCACCAAATGCACGCTACTTGCATTAATAAGACTGTCAGTTTCCTGAAATGCATCCAGGCTGTTGGATGCGTCCAAAGATGTTGAAAAGGTAACAAACCCAGTGAAGGACACTAGATTTCTGTCTAATTTCCCTGTCCTGTGGCAAGGTTTCATCTTCATGACTTTTAAGAAGAGAAACTGCAAACTTTGAGACACTTTTCTACTTGAACTAGATCCAGAAACAATTAGAAGGCTTTGTATGGCATTATAAACTGTGCTTGGGCTTACTACATGTATTGTAAGAAAGTGTTAAAGAGGAGAGATTTGAAGAAGAGGGGCTGGGTGATGAAGGGTGTTGTAAAGGCAAGCTTCCTGGGAAAAGGTGAGGAGAGGGGCAGCAAGGAGACAAGGGAATAATAGAAGAGAGACAAGATTGGGAGTGAATAGAAAGATGCAGAGCCATTTGGTAGGTGGGAGCTTGGTTGGATAAAGCTCAGGAGATAGCAATAATGAGTAGTTAGGGTCTGCTGAGCATTGTCAAAGCATCAGGAAGTGCTTTTATTGGTAACATTTTGGATATACTACTGTAAGAAAAATATGTCCATACTTGATGCAAATAATAATGAGGACTTTCACATGGGTCTTGGGATCAGCAATGTGCATAGTATACTTTTTGTGTGGAAGAAACACGTCCAGACCATGTGGAAAATTAGGTATTTCTTCTTTGACATCCGCTTCACGATGAGTAGATTGGCAGTACATTTCTTGCCATTTCTGAAGACATTCCCTCCCTTCCTGGTTTAATTGAGCTGTTTCCCTGTTTTGAATGCTATCCACTGTCAAATTTAACTTGGGACAAAAAACAATGTTCCAACATCACTACCTGCCCTGTTTCTTGTGTTAGTTATACTCCATTTTTCTATCTGGATAGCCCTTTTATTATGTTCCCCTGGCAATCTGATGGCAGGTCTGCCATGACTGAATGTTTGACTTCACACTTAGTATATGTGCCAAATATTCCCTTGTTATCGGCTGCTTCTCTTGCTCTTCCACTCTCTCTTTCTCCCTGTCTTTCTCTCTCTCTTAAATTAAATTAAAGCTTGGGTTGGTGTTTGTGACTAGACTATGTGAACCCTGATGCTCAAGGGTGTTTGTCTCCTCAGCAACCAACGTTGGGGGGGTGTGGAATTTTAAATGCAATTATCTTCAGGTGTGTTATAGTATAATATTTTCATACTCTCTTTATAAAGGAGGTTTTTAGGGCATTTTTGTAAGTGCTTTCACTGTCTCTCCATTTGCCCTACAGCTTATTTATGTTGATGTTTTCTTCTCCTAGTTTCTGGTTTCATTGCATAGCCTGATGTTAATAGTAAAATGTGATACTGTAAGATAAGATGCAGAGACAATGGAGATGGTGAATACATGGTGATTGCGGCAATTGACTCCCTAATAAACTGGGGCATTTATTAACTGTGTAATCTGATTATAAAGAACAACTTGAAGAACTGAAACTGGACAACTTATTTTCAGTGCTGAATCAGTTCATAATTAAGACTATCAGCAGCAGAAATGGTAGGTCCAGTTTTGCGTTTGCCAGTTTTAGACTGTTACAAATTCACCACTTTTTAATGAATCTTAATTTACTCTAGAGTGTACTGAATAAAGATTGTGTCCGCAGTGTGTACGTGAATGGAAGAGAGATGTTCAGGGAAGGAAATAGGACTCCCTTAGCTGAATAAATATGGGTTGTGTTACACTTTTAGGCTAAGATAAGTAACATTGTAGTTGGTATAACTTGTGCCCCGAAAAACGCCATCTGGATTAAAAACTCTGACTCGTTTGGTGGTGCTGTGAGTACTGAGAAATGAAAAGTCTAAAAAAAGAGGAGAACTGCTAAAACTGACTGGAATCAAGACTATGCTGGTGCTGGTACAATATCAACTGAGTATTGTCACTGACATTTCCTTTCTGAAGGGAGTAAACTACAATAGGTTGTAACTAGTTGACCTGACATTAAGTTAATATTCAGCAATGTACATAAGATGGGGGGTTTGAGAGTGTTTAATTCTGGATTAGTTTTGCTCCTACTGAAACAGACTCCTTCGGAAGGGATAGGTGCTTTGACTGCTGTTTATAACCCTTACAACTCATTAGCAGCACTGGGATGCCAGACTGAGGGGAGGATTCTTTTCCCTTTATCTTTGTTAGACTCCCAATGTAAGAGCAATTTACTGTGCCCTTGGACAGGATAGAAGGGGTTTGAAGCTACATTTCACCATGAATTCTTGCTAACTCAAAATTCCCATTCAAACCTGAGAGGTTTCCTTGAATATAAAAGCTTCAGGATCAGGTCTGTTATCTTTAGTGGCAGAAATACAGGAAGCTGCAAGCTTGAACTTTGTTTTTAATGCAGGTTAAATGCACGCGTTTCATCTTTAAAACAAACTTTATAATCGTATTACAAAAAAAAAAAATTCTCCAAGTTTAGCGAGGCTGCAAATCAAGGGTATATTATACAGTGTTAATGAGGAAAGAAATCTAGCAACTCAGTTGGAGGGAGAAAAGTTTATTTTATTTATTTTGTCTTTAAGGCTACAGAAGAATTAGGTAGAAAAGCTATAAACTGTATAAAAAGATTTTGCTGTGAATATTTGCCTATCGATTAGGTACCTTAGGAGTCACAAAGACCTTGAGAAAACAAATGAGGAAATACAGGAGAGAAATCTGAAAATGCCCTCCAGGGACAGACGGTAGTCTGTTCAACCCTACTGAATGGCAAAGAAATTCCTCAAGACATCTTCATCTGAGAGATCTCCACTGATCTGCTTGTACCCAATGACTGAGAGATCCTGCAAGGTGCAATGTGTTTTACAGTGTAGTTAGCTACCATCGAGCTAGATGCTTGATGTGAAGCTTGCCTCCCACCTCATTGCAAACCTGTCCCAAAAGCACAAACTTGCTTATATTTGGCCTTACGTGATAGGAATAACAACACATCAATGCATTTGGAGGGGGAATGAATCAAACCAGCCAGACTTCAGCAGGACTAAAATTACTCCTAGCAAAATTGCTTCAGGAATGTGTACCTGTGGAGCATGAACCTTTCATCCTTGCAGATAAGGAAAGCTTCATGTAAAACACAGATTGTGACAAAATTTGATCAGTGCTCACTGAGCTACTTCCTCTCTTCAGTCCCTCTCTCCCAGCTCATGGAGGTTTCTCAATGGACCACTTTCTTGAACCTTTCTCTAGATCTTCTCCTGGCCCTTAGGAGCTTTTTGAGTCCCTTCCTTGTACCTTGAGAAATGCTATATTAGGAATGTCTGCAGTGCAGCACTTGCGTGCATCTCAATATAGCAAGATAGAAGCTCAGGTGTAGGCAAGTCTCTAGCTTGGTGCAGAGCTGTTTGCCATGCTGCTCTAACTGGCCTTGTACTGAACTGCTGAAGATGGTTTAAGAATCACTATGTGGCAATCTCAGATATAAAACCAGATCTTTTAAGGCTGGGAGACCTCAAGTATTTGGATATAAAAATGAAGATTGCTAAAGACCAAACCAAGTATTTATCAGTCCATGTACTGGAACCCAGTCTGCTTATTCTTTAATAACTTGAATCAGATGAGATTAAAATGGATTTTTGCAAAATACATACAAATGAAGAGAAAAATGCTGATTAGTTCAGGGAAGCTGCATATGAAGAATAAATGTACTGTCTCTTCCTTTAGTATGATATACTTACCTCCTCTCTTCTGCCTCAGTATCTTTTTTTCCCCTTGCTTGTCAAAGCCTGCAATCCAATACCATTGTCAGGATCCCACTACTTCACGTGTGCAGCTTCCAGCTCCTGTTTTCCTTCTGCTGTATATAAGGGTGGCCTCAGGCATTCTGCACACTGAAAAGTGATAACATCCCATTCAGCAGGTGATGAGGATGTAGAGATCTTGATTGTAGGTTATGGAGCAGTTTTTTTTGCCAGGCTGATAATGTGGGTGTCCACCAGGAGTGCACAGATTGAGCTAAATGGGAAACTGGAAGCTGTGCCTGTGCTCCAGGCCCACCAGTCTGTGCGCAATTACATCTAACTCATGAGGATTTGGGTTCAAAAGAAGCCATATGATTCAATGGAGAAAAAGATTGACTGGCTGTGGTACGGCACACAGATGGTTGGAGTAAAGGAGCCACCTGCCGAGACAGGCTGGACTGACTAAAGGCTGCCACCTTCCTCACCAGCAAGATCAAAGAGTCAAGTGTGAGAGAGAAAAAAGCAGCTATCAAGAAGTGGGTGTAACGCACAGGGAGAGTTCAGGAAGAGGCAAGACTGCCCTGGGGAAAATGTGTGTTTTGAGGGAAACATGATTTGGAAAACCTGTCTTGATATTTTAATGAATCAATTTTCAGTATATTTTAAAATGTATTCTTGGCTGCTTTTGACTGCAGATGTCAGGAAACTGAGGATTCAATTCTGGAGAAGGAAAACACTATCTAGTTTGTCATATTATTAAAAGGAAATTTTTGTAGAAAATAAAAATTATTAAAATCTATGCAGCAATAATTATTTGTATTTAGTGAGCATTAGAGTAACAAGATATGGGGTAAGAATGTGCTTTGAAGTCTCTGGACTTGAACCAGGATGTGACCCACAAATAAGAAACAACAGTCATAAAATAGAAATGCATAGTTCTACGATACAGAGGAAAAAAGGCTCTAGGGGTAAACTAGGGCCCAAAGATGATTAGAGGCTTGGAGCACTTCTCCTATGAGGACAGGCTGAGAGAGCTGGGGCTGTTCAGCCTGGAAAAGAGAAGGCTCCGGGGAGACCTTATAGCAGCCTTCCAGTATCTGAAGGGAGCCTGCAGGAGAGCTGGAGAGGGACTCTGTCAGGAAGTGTAGTGATAGGACAAGGGGAAATGGTTCTAAACTGGAAGAGGGGAGATTTAAATTGGATATTAGGAAGAAATTCTTTCCTGTGAGGGTGGTGAGGCACTGGAACAGGTTGCCCAGAGAAGTTGTGAATGCCCCATCCCTAGAAGTATTTAAGGCCAGGCTTGATGTGGCTTTGAGCAACCTGCTCTAGTGGGAGGTGTCCCTGCCCATGGCAGGGGAGTTGGAACTCAATGATCTTCAAGGTTCCTTCCAACTCTAACCATTCTATGATTCTATACTACTGTCACCAAGGATGCCAACTCTGTAGCAGTATGCAAAGCACAAGTACACTCCTCAATAGCATAAGGTGATCAATAGAGATTGAATATTAAGGAAAGATTATTTGTCAAGGAAGTAGCTTAGTTTCAGAGACTACAGCTTTCATCTTCATTGAAATCTGTTTAGAGCATTTTGAGGTGACAGAAGAATACAAGAACATTCAAAAGAATGACCTCAAAGGGCAAAAATGAAACTGAACTGTGTTGAAGAATAAGGCAGAAGTGTCAAGATGTGCAAAATATGGTTTTTGGAAGTTCCTTGTCCTTTCCTGTCAATAAGTAGGGAAAAGATGGAGAATGCCTGAGACAATGACTGCAGCCTAAAGCAGTGAATCACGAAAAGGTGAGATGGTGCACAATGGGTTTTCTGCCAGAACTGACAGTGCAGAGAGAAAAGGATTTCTTCAGAGTGGCAAAAACCAGTCTACTCTGTGCTACTCTTTTTTGACTCCTTCTTCAAGTAAGTCCTTGCTATTTGGAGGGGAAAATGGAGTATCTGAAAATTTGTGTGAGGTAGCTAGATGGAGAAATGCTGTGACAAGCTACCTATAGTGGGTTTGATGTACTTTCTCTAGTGATGATTTTTTTTTCACTAAATGGGGTGAGGTGAGTGATTTCTCCTTCTCTTTCCATAGATATTGCTATATAACCTCCTGACACAGAGGCAATTTTTCCTCCAAGTTTGTGTAATACTGCTGAAGAGCACCAGTGGATTTTCCCAGGAAATACTCCAAAATCTGTAAAAGTTTTAAACCCCTCTGTTGTCCTAAGCACTCTGTGATGTGCAGTGTGTCAGCTCAGCTTGGTGGGAAAACCCCAGGGGCTGTGCTTTGTGCGTGGCTTTGCTCTCTACCTGCAGGCAAAGCCCAGTTGTTCCTGTCAAGTGTTTTAGGATTTCTGTGACAGAGATTACAACTGGCTGTGGTAGAAGCTGTGGTAGAAATGGATGGACAACTGCTTGTCCCTTGTGTCTTAACCAGAGAGGTAATAGATCCCTTGAAACCAGTCAAGTGAGACTTCTTCTACTAGCGCTATTGAAAGATAAGGTGAAAATGCCTTGTGACCTGCTAGAGCCAGGATTGAAGAGACCACTGTATTTTGTGCTCTAAATGCAAAAACTGTTTGAAAGAAAAAGGTAGAGATGCTCTCTGGACAAGAAAATGTACTCCAGGAGGATTGTGATACTCAGCCAGGCTGGATTTGTGTAAGCAGACTGCAGGGAGAGAGAGACAGCCTTGAATATGTACAAGGTTGCTTGTCATGAGAAATTAATATCCTCTGCTGTCAGATGGATACAAGAGGCAACCAGCACACCCCAGAATACTATTCCTGAAACCGAAAGGGAGCATTTTCCAGACAAAATCATTATAGTGTATGTCCACAGCTGGTTGAAAGCTGTACTGAAATAAGTCATTGATGTCAAGAACTGAGTCGTGTCAGGGACACATTAAGTGAACTCTGATTTTTGGTCTGGTTCACACCTGTATTTTCACCAAGGCTGTTGGAACCGAGTTTACTTCATAGATTTTGTACTTTGTAACATCTAGAAGGGACTACAGAGACTTTGCAGAAAATCACCAGAATTCTTGATAAATTTGGGAACTGTCTGAGAATTAATAAGGTCAAGCCTTTAAATACTCATGCAAATAGGATGCTTCGGATGGAAAAATTTGAAAGTGTAATGTTTAAACAGGGAATAATTAGTTAGGGATTATTAGCTGACCAAGCCTACAAGTCTTCCATCACAAACTAAATCTGAGTTGACATTACATTACCACAGCAAAGGTAAACATAGGGAGAATCCAGAGCTGTGTTTAAGAGACAGGATTCATTCATTCCATCTCCTGTGGTGCTGTGGGGAGACTTACCACAATTTCCTAAGAGAAGTAACCAATCTCAACTGGGAGTCCAGATGAGAATGACAAGAGTTTTTCTTTGCTGTGGTTTTCTTGCTTATAAAAGGTTAAATACTTGAAGAACTAGTGTAGTTTAGTTTAGGAAAGAGGAAACTGAGGGTCTACAAAATCTTTAATATGTAGAATCATAGAATGGTTAGAGTTGGAAGGGACCTTAAAGATCATTGGGTTCCAACCCCCCCTGCATGGGCAAGGAAACCTCCCACTAGAGCAGGTTGCTCAAAGCCCCATCAAGCCTGGCCTTGAACACTCACTCCCAGGGATGGGGCATCCACAAATTCTCCGGGCAACGTGTTCCAGTGCCTCGCCACTCTCACAGGAAAGAATTTCTTTTTAGTACCTAACCTAAAACTCCCCTCTTTCAATTAAAAAACATTGCGCCTTGTCCTATCACTACAGTTCCTGACAAAGACTTCCTCTCCAGCTCTCCTTCAGATACTGGAAGGCTGCTGTAAGGTCTCCCCAGAGCCTTCTGTTTTCCAGGTTGAACAACACCAGTTCTCTCAGCCTGTCTTCATAGGAGGGGTGCTCCAGCCCTCAGATCATCTTTGTGGCCCCCCGCTGGACCCATAGAAAAGTTCCACAAAGAGAAAAATACTTCTTATGCTCACTGGGCTGTGAAAAGTTACGATAGACTTATATGTAATTTTATGTGTATCTCTGGCTGCAGAGATACTTAGGTTACACTTCAGAAAAATGTTTTAATAGCAAGGGTAGTTAGTTACTATGCTTGCCTAGAAAAGTTAATTGCTGGACTTTAGGGAAAGCCTAGATAAATACCTGTTAAAAGTAGTTTGTATACAGCTCACCATGCTTTTGGATGAACCAAGTAACTTTTTGTGTTCCTTGCCAAACGTTTGTTTTGGTTTTTTTTAAGTGATCAGGAGAAGTCTTGTCCAGTGAAGGGTGGTAATTAGGAGAGCCTGAAGAGATTTCAGGAATGGTCTGCTCTACAGCTATGTCACGTTGTTTGCATGGCTAGATACAACTGCTTTAATGAAACATGTTCATGCCAGCATGCTTGTGACACATACTGGAGTAGAAAGGAAGAACAGAAAAGTGAACAAATAGGGAGGCTTCAAAAATAATATGAAGTGACAGTGGAGTTCTCTCCACAGGTAACTGAATACTGTAGAATTAAAATCATGTAAACTAACAGTGGATGTGTAAGTAAAGTAAACTAACTGTGGGTGCACAGCTAAAGGCCATATATCGATGCTTGAGGAAGTGGGGGAAGAAATGAGGAGCCTAACTTTCAAGCCAGTGCATGGGAGGGACTTTCATAAATCCTATAAACAAATAATAGGATTTGGAATTGTGTGGCTGTATCTTCTGAGCACTACTTTAAAGCCGCCTTCTGTAGTCTCTGATGGAGAATCTTACAGCACAATCTAAATATGTGGCTTGCATGCACTAGGGTTGGGGTGATTAAATACAGGCTCCCAGAGTCCTCTTCAAGGAGAACCTTGGGTACTTGTCAACATTTTTCAAAGAACCTAGATAAGAAATCAAAGAGAAAATCCAGTCTTCCAGAGCTGTACAGGGACTCCCATGTCTGAAGTCAACTGTTATTTGAACTTGAGGGCTGGTGCATATTCTTTTTCTGTCGTTCAAACTATTTATTAAAATACCTGTAGACTACTGTATACCCTACAACCGTCCTCCCTGGAGTAATGGAATTAGATAATATCATGCTCTTGTGTAAATAAATATTCTTGCTAAATGAGGCACTTTCTTCCAGTGAGGGCAAGGGTGTCTGTTGTGCAGCCCAGCCCTAAGAACCTGTAGTAATACTGATGGGCAAGGGAGTGGCAGGAATGATAAAGAATGTTCTTTGTGTTTAATCTTCATCCCCAGACTTTCAATCTTTGTGTGTTTATGTTTTCAACTTTGCTTACAGAGGCTGTAAGGAACATTTCTTTTGAGTCACCCTCCACTAATAATTTTTATTTTTATACACTCTTTCTAACATTTGCCTTAACTCACTGACTCGGATCTCCTCAGTTCAACCAACAGCAGAATTACTCTGTGTTACAGAGAGGGAGGAAAAGATTTTCCAAATGTGGCTGAGATGTTAGAGTTACATTCTAAGGCAGCTCTACTCATGCTTGTAAATATATATTTGTATAGACCTTATTGAATAGCAGATGGATGTGTGAAATTAGCTGGATGAAGTGAATCCTCTGGTTACATACACACACACACGCTCAAGATGCTGTAGAGAAGCAGGGAGAAGTTCTAACAACTGGAGGCAAGACTTGGCTCTGAAACCAGTGGAAATTGTCATTGACTTCGGGGTCATAATCTTTCAGTAATCCTTACATTTTGGTACAAATTAGTGAAGATGTATTAACTTTACTGAGCCTTGTCAGTGTACAGGAGAACACGTGTTTATAAATCTGAGGATTCGTGAAATGATGTGTTTCAATATGTGGGTTACTAAGTTGTTAACTGGAATGTGCTGTGAGTACAATCTGTAAAGCTAATAAAAAATAATAAAGCTAATGTGTTATTAGAGCAACCTGAGGATTTGAAGTCAATGCAATTCTTGAACGATGAATATAATTTTTAAAGATATAAAATAATTTATAAAAGCTCACTGCAGCCCATTTTAGAGGATTACTTTTTTTCTGTGGAAATGAAATCTTTGCTGTGGCATGAACTTTGAGTTGATCAATCTTCAATGTATTAACAAATACAACTTACTGTTGTTATTACAGTTTATTATTTTTATAGCACTAGCAATGTTCTTAGTAATTTGCAGGTAGGTATTAATACAAAAGCTGTTCCTCAAAGGAAGTGTATTATACACCTTTTGTTAGATTAAAGAACATCATATACACTGTGTAGCATACAGCATCCTGAGCAGGTACATGCTCCAGTAATGAGTTTAGATTCTGCATGGATACAAAAGGGTACAAATCATTACCGTTTCCTCTGATGCTATATTGTTTAGTCTTCCTAGTATGTGTTTTCCTAACTGTTTCACTGTATTTGCTTCTATATATCACAGAGTACCTTCTTTTTCCTTGAGCAAAGGTAGCTGAATCAGTAGCATCATTCCAGGAGAGTGATAGGCTTGTCTGCAATGGCAAACACCACCAGGAGCCCTGAGTCTTGTCCTTTGCTGGACTCTTGACAACGTTGGCAGTGGTTATCAATCTGATACTTCAAAAAAGCTGTCATTAGCATGTTTAGCTTTATTATTACTATCTTGTGGTATGTGCTGTGAAGGTATAGCCTTGAGGCTGTGTTCGGCTCTAGGAGTACTGGGAGATCTCTGGGCTCCTGTGGTTCCTTGGGGTCTTTGGTTTGGGTTAAGGAGGAAAAACAATGGGTTGACATGTTAACTCAAACTGTGCAAAGTTGGTTGAAGTCTTGCTGCTTTAAATGGCCTTCAATTAAAGTTGTTCAGCCAACAAATGTGGTGACAAAAACTTTTGGTTTATCTTCAGACAAAGCTTGGCCCAAGTAATGGGCGCTTTCCAGTGGCAACGCAGCTAAAGAACAGGGACATTCATGCTGTTTTTGATGGACATCAAATAGGTTTAATACATAGAAACAGTAATTCATGTGCTCCGCTCTATGCTGGGAAACCAAAGCAAGTTCCCATTCTGATAATGGCAACCCTAGAAATCAGGCTCATCTTCTCTGCTGTTTTCATGCAGCCCTCAGCAAGCTGGGGATAATGGCTTTGTCATCATGTTTAATACTGTGCTGAGGTAGGTAGGAGCTGAAGCCACAGAAAATGAAAAGGCTGATAATCCATTAGTAAACCTTCACATCACTGAACTATTTTTTCTTCATCATCATTGTCCTTCTCCTTTTCAAGTCAGACAACACTGCTGAGTGAAATAGGCTTTCGAAACAAAACCTGAGTATGTGTTGTTGCAAGAGTAAAGGCAGGCTCTGTTGCTGTGTCCCCTCCCTGTTGCTGTGACAGGTGAAAATTGTTTCTGAGAGTGACTTGAATTGTCATGTCGAACCAGCTCCTTTTTTCTTGTGTTGGTTTTCTTCGGTCTCTTTCTATTCCACTTAGATTTTGTTTTCATTTTGTTTTACTTGCCGACTGTCTGCAATCCACATCTGTTTATAGGGACAGCTAAAATGAAAGCAAGTAAATTAATAGGTTGGTTTGCAGCAAAATATTGAATATGATGCTTAGACAGACACTTCCTCGGGTCAATCTTTTTTGAGTAGCTGTGAAAACTCCTGCATTCTTTTCCCTTACATTATAGGGATGTTGAATTAGCCTATAAATTGAACTGAGCCTGTTTCTGTAAAATCTGTGACAAAAGTTCAGACTTCTAAACAAATTCAGTCAGACCACATTTGCACCTGTGTCTTTTTCTCTCTCTGTGTTCTGTGGGCAATCCTTTAGGGATGAATGCTTGCTGTGGTATCTAATTTGAAAAGAAAATTTTTGGGTGAGCACATAAAGCACATTTTGCATTTAGAATTGCAAAGGACTAGAAACTGAAATTCATTTCTGAAAGTTTTCTTCAGGAAAACAGGAAATTACCATATAAGCAATAGATCAATCTGCTATTATGTCTGGATAAAGTTTTTGCATTTACAAGGAGCTCAGTAAGTGCTACTTACTAAGTAAATACAGGACAAGTAGTTAACATGTGGAAATGCTAATGTTTGAAACAGAAGAAAGATATTTGACAAATTATTTGCAGTCTAGGTAAGAGGGATTCAATTTATTTTTTATCATTGGGATCTTTTAGCCTGACCTCCTTTATAAAACAGAAGAGGGGACTTAGATTAATTCTTAATTGAAGTAGAGTAAAGCTTTTGGAAAAAACGTCATGTCTTGCTTTAAAAATGAACATGATGAAGGTCCCAGTACAAAATGCGCCAAAGGACTGCAGTAGTTGGTTGTCATCTTTGTTAGATTTTTGCCCTATTTCTAACCTGGTTTTCTCTGGCTTTGGTGTTATGCCATTGTATCTCATTTTATAATTATTTTTGCATTGAAGAACCTATTATTAATAGTTTTCCCTTCATGTAAGTATTTCAATTACTTCACTCTGTGCTTGCTGCCCCTTTATTTTGCAAATGGAGCAGATGCCAGCACGAGTCGCCTTCTGACAAATTACTTCTATATTCATTGGTAAAGCTATTTTATTAGGAAAGAATCTTTATAATAATTTGTAATGGCTAAATACTTAATACCCTTTTGTGTTTAAAATTTCAAAAATAAAGATGTTAGAACTCATAATCAGAAGTCCGATGACAAAAGGAAAAGACAGCATAAAGGCACAAATTTTGTCTAGCATATAGTCAGTTTTTATGATGAGAACATAAAATATGTAATCAGCTGAATAACATTGCATGGTAGAAGAAAGAAGGTAGCAGAATATGTGCTTGGGCCAAATATAAATCTGGAATAAACATCAGCTTTCAGAAATCAGTCACACTTTCACTTTGTTTCCCACAACAAAATGTCTTCCTGAACTACTCTCTTCCCTGCCCACCCCCTCAACTATTTCTTCATGAATCCACTGGCCCCAGCAGGGCCAGCTAGGGCAGTGGAAGGCTTCCCCTATGGCACTGGCCCAGGCAGGGGCCCCTTAATGCCCTGGTACCTCCCAGCAGCCATCCAGCATGCCCCAGTCAGAAGCTGGAAGACTCAGTTAAGTATAAAAGCCTTATCTTAGTATCTGAGAGATCTAAAGGTAGGTAGCGAATGATCCATTGAGTGGCCAGATGGTAATTTCTATACCTATAGCCAATTGCTGGGTTGTATTAGCTTTCCAAGTTGATTTATTAGGTGACTCTTTGTCATACCAAATTGTCGTTACAGTGAATCCAAGCCTTTAGTTTTTCTTCTGGATAGACATCAACAGCTTCCCCCCACCTCCTAACAAAGTACATATTAATTTTTTGTTCATATGGGTGGGGTTTTTTGGGGTTTTTTGTTTGTTTGTTTATTTTAGTTTTTTTTTTTATTTTAATTTCTTTTCGATAATTTCATGTGGCCTTTCAGCCACCACAATCCACACCTTTTCTGTTAATTTGGAACTTGCTGTTTGTGGAGGAAAAAAACTGTTTCTTATTTCTGCACATGAACATTAAGCTGAATTTGAAAGCCACACTTGGTAAGTTACATTATGATGTTCTGAATTTTTTTTCACTGCTAAGTTTAATCAGACTTTTTTTCTAAGTCATGTGAGAACTAAGACGGGATTTTTGTCTCTCTTGAGTCAAAATATTCTGACATAGATCTCCAATATAGTGAAAAGATTTTATTGTTTACAGACTGTATACCACCTTTAGGTGATTCCCATTTTCTTCCCTTAGATGGTGCTAATAAGGTACAGAAAGCACAGCCAGACAACAGTATTTTAGAAAGAACGTGAAGTACAATGAAGCCTTGTTTGGATCCCACGAGCAATTTCTTTTCTTCTTTCTGTGCTACAGTTCTGCCTTATTTGCACTTGTACAAGCTCCAGAATGATGCTATATAAAAGTATCAAATTTGGTAAACAATTACATCTGATGACTGTATGCTCATTTTGGAAAAATAGAGGAACAAATGTTGCCTGTATCGGAGCTGCAAAATGAACAGACTTTTAATCATCTTTGTACTCTCACAGGGAAGGCTTACTGCTAGTATCTGAACTCTGGGAAAATGGATACCATTTTATTGGTATCCAGGTTTATTTGCCATTAATTAGGGGCCCCAGCAAACAACTTTTTCTTTAGTGTATAACAGTTATCCCTGTGCACAGAAGTATAAAAAAAAACCAAACCCTGGCTCAGTAGAAAATGAGGGAAAAGAGAGTAAATTTTCCCTCTTGGTACAAGTGTCAAGGAAGAGTGGACCATATTGGGTAACCATGTTAATATTTTTTCCCTGGATGTAATCCTGCGTATCAAGCAGTAAAAGAGCACTTGTTCTATGCAATTTTAACCTAGGGTGGGGTGAAGCTCTGGAATGAGATTTTGCCACCTGAAGATTTTACCCTTTCTCAGGGAAATTTAAAATACAAGCAATATGTATTACTGTTTTTCATGTCCAATGTAAAGGTTAAGGCTTTCAGAAGTGCATTGATGCCCTAGGGACCAGAATCTGCAGCATCTGCAAGACAAGTGACAGTTCATTGCAGGCAACTCAGTCTGCCCATTCATTTGACAGCAGAATTATTATTTTCCTTCTGTTTCCACCACCTTCACTCCTTCCAGATCACTATTTCTTTGCTCTTACAAGCAATGTGAGTTTTCAGTCTACCTGGTGTGTTGGAATGTCTATTCAGCACATAATTGATCATGACTGTCCAACACGGTGGAAGAGACATAGGGCTTGAGAGGGCAGGAATACCATGAGTCCAGATCACAGAATCCCGGAAAGCTGAATGCCCAGAGGAAACATCCACAGTGTCAACCCTGTTACGCCTGGGGATTCTGCCAGGATGTAATTAGCACTTTGCTCTCAGGAGTATAATTAACTAAGTTCACCAAAAATACAGGGATGAGACAGACTTCACTGTTTATCAAATCTAGTTAGTTTGATTTAAAGCCTCTAGGTTAGCCCTGTAGTGGGTCTGTTTCTTTCTTGACCCTTCACTCATATTCATTATTGATTTTTCCTGAAGGGACGTCAAGGCAATTACTGCACACCACTTTATTTTCTCCTTTCCAGAAGAACCTTGAATGAAGTTCTAGGACACTATGAAATCAAGGAATGTTCACTCCAATCACAACCAGCCTACACTTTTTGCTGCCTTTGAGATAAAAGTTTGAAGTGCAGTTCTGATTAGAGGGTCTCTGATTGCTAACGTATGGCAAGCCTGGCATTTCTATAGCCCATCTACCTCACATGGCTCACTTTGACAGGCCAAAGTACATTTATATTGGTTTCTTTGAGTTTAGCCATCTTGCTCAGGGATGAATCCATTGTCTGTCTTCACCTTTTTGTATTGAAGAACCAATTTGCAGTGCTGCTAGCAACCAGACCTAAAATCTAAACATCAAAGCTTTACTTTACCCTTCCATTACCTAATCTTAGCTTTTAGATGAAATCAGTGACATAGATGGTTTTATAGAAAGATGTAAAATTAAACTTTTCTCTGGTGAACTTTGTGACATTCGAGGTTTGTGAAGATTCATTTTTTTTTTGCTGCTTCCCCAGCTCAGTCCTCCTCCTGCAGCATAAGGCTTTGTGTATAATAATTACATGCAGAAGTAAATTAAAAGAACTTTACTAGTTTCCAAAGACAAGCCCAGAAATTTCTTAAAAAAAGGGAGAATCAGGAGTCCTTGTGCAATGTTGTGTCTCTGAGATTTTCAATTAAATAAGCATATTCTATTTTGACAGACTCACTGCCCCATTCTGTGCACATGATGGACAGGGATCAGTCAATGAACAGATGCTCAGTTTTGGTTTTTCTCAGTGTGAGGCATTGCGCCCTATTTGCCATGTCTCCCATGCTGATGTCTGCTGAAAATTTCTAATTTTCTATTGAATTATTATGTGGCACTTGTCATAGCATTAGGGCAAATCCCAACTGCATGTCCAGAAAGTGAACTTTTGGGGTCCTTCTTCAGTTTGTTGGACTGTACTGCGTTTCATTCAGAAATCTTCGTAATTATACTAAATTACTAATGTTGCACTTTATTTATGAACTGTTCCCTCAAAATCTTTTTTTTTTTTTAAGAAATTGCATTAAATTCTTTTCTTTTTGTTCCTTGTGTTATTATAAGTTGATGATCTTTGTATGATAAATCATATTAGTATTTTCTCAAATTCTCAATTAACAGAGCAGCCTATCTACTGCAGAGTTGTCCGAGTTTAAATCTTGACTTTAGTTCATAATCTGGGTGATGAAGATGTTGTAATTTAACTGAAATGGTTATTGTTATCCACTGTAAATACCCTTAAATTGACGCTTTCACATTCATTCAGCCATTCACAGAAGCTGGATTTTGCCAGAGTGGTTAATTTCATGGTTGTGTTTTGCTCATAAGGCTCAGAGGAAAAATTCCCTCTGGGAACACGTCCTGGTGAAAGGAACGTCAATGCTGGCACCTTCTTTACAGTGCATATTTCCCATTGTTGCACATAATGCTAACATTTTTTGATATACATTAGCTGAGTTGGTGATACTAGGTAATTATAAATGGATCAGCATTACCATTGTTTGCATCTTATTCCAAGTTTCAGGTTTTGGTTTGGCAAAACAATGAGCGAATACTGCAGGCAGATCGGGCAGGAGACTTCAGAGAGGAATCAATTGCAAAATCAGTGGCATTTCTAGCTTTTTGGTTTGTGACTTGGATTTTTAATCTAGAGTTCTTAATGAAACTCATGGTTTTGCCTAGTTTGTTGGCAGATACTCTCCATGTAAAAGGGGAACATTCAAAGTTAGGATCAACAGGATGTAGTGGTTACACCAAGAAGGTTCAGTTCAAAAATGAACTTGTCATACTTTCAAGATCTGCACCATAGATTGCAGATTCTGAGTTTCACCTATACATACTCTTAAAAAATATTTCCCTTGTAACATTTTTAACTCCTAATAGTGCTAGTGTAGAGTTGATGCATAAAAAAAAATTTAAGCATTTTCACTTGCTTACTTCACAAGATTTGACAGCATCGTTAAGTTATGCAAGATGGCAATCCTCTTGTGAAGCTGTTGTAATGACGAGTGAAGAAGAGCTATTTCTGCAAAGACTCATCAGTGCATTTCTAAGTACTCAGAGCTATTACCAAATTCTTGCTTTTTTTTTTTTTTTTTTTTTTTTAGCACTTGAAACAATAGCTGCCACACTTAAGAATGTTGTATGAGTTGTATGATGCCTGGCACTGTAGATTTCTAGGCGATACTTAAAGGCAGTGGCTTGAGAATATTTTTATGAACAATAATGATTTTGTTTGTTGTAATTTGCAAAGCTGTTCTGATTATGACTTGTTAATTTTTGGACTCCTACCATCTCTGAGCCAAAAATTTTGACAGAAGTATTTTTTCACTTGATAATCACTGCTTGAATTCTTTTTCTTTTTTTTTTTTTTACACTGTTCTTATTAGGATTCATTATTCTCCTCTTTAAAACAGTTGTCTGATAAAAATACAGAAACAAAACCATATATCCCTGGTGACCACTTTTACCACATCAATAATAAATAGTAAATATTCATAGTTATCAATTGTTTGCAACTAACAGGTTGAAAATTATTCACTGAAAATAATTGGGGAATATTTATGAACAATAAATAACCAACAGTAATCAGGGTTAGTTCACAAATGATTTGCCAGCCCCAAAAGGTGTGAATTGTATCAAGAATATAGTTCTGTGAAATTTGTTGGACTGTCATTACCTGCAAGTATGCCTTGAAAACATGTCATTGGAGTAGACTACATGCATTCTTCATTAAGCATAATTATCTGCACCTCTGCTGGGCTGGTAAGGCATGAAATTCAGGGCAACAAAATGGAATCTGACCTTTCTTAATGTAGCAAGCCAGGATGAATCGGCATTTCTCAGGCTTTTGAATACTAAAAATAAAATCAAGATCAGTCTCTGTTTAAGTGGGACGTGATGGGAATATAAATAATTCTGTTTACATGTGCAGTAGTGTGACCTGTTAGGGAGAAGCAGGCACACAAAGGTGTTTCTGTGACTTAGCTGCTTGAATTCATCCCAGGGTGGTTCGGTTCCTTTGAAAGTAGAACAACGTCAGATTTACTTTAATTCTGCCTGGGTGGGGCCATTGGGAAAACAGCAACAAAACTCCTTTCTCAAGCATGTCTATTGACCATTTTTGTGTTGGATTTATCCCCTTTGCGGGTGACAACTGTCTTCAACTAGCTAGTCACACTGTTCTCATCAATATTTGACTCTGCCAGAAAAATGCAAGTAGCACGGTGCCAAAAATGGATGTCTGCCAACTGATTTGCTGTCTTGGGCAAAAGGCAGATTCCCTCTGAGTCCTTATAGAAGCACAAGACCAAATGCATGAAGTAGCACACTCATTCTGGGTTTACTTCAGTAAAATAGGCCTAAAAAAATAATAAACTGTTTTACGCTGTCATCTTTTTCAGTTGATTCATAAAATTTATTCACACTCAGACGTCTAACAGGCCTGACCTATAGAAAGAATAAACTTGGAAAAGGTAAACCATATTTGAAAATCACATCTAGGGAAACTCTGGCTGCTTCCAGTAACAGGAAAGAGCTAGTGGGAGGGGCAGGTGCTGGGAGGGTAGACTTTAGCTCTGCACTCTTGTGGTCCTGGGTTTTCTCTTGAAACTTGTAGAGGTATCATGTTACTGACATGAATCAAGTGATTCTCCTTAATGTTCTTTTGAAACCAGGGCAACACATCTCACAAGTTTCAAAAGGATATAACATCTGGATCAGAGAGCACTGCTCTAGAGACCAGCATTAGCTGGCAAGCCAGAGACCACAGTAGCACAGAGCTCTCATTTCTCTTGTACCAGGTAGGAAAGAGAAATTGTCTCATGCTGCAAAGTGCTGGTGCCAAAGGGCAGTACGTGAGCCTGATTTGCCATAACCTCTCTCTTGTGCAAAAGTATCACTGACCGTAACCCTGGGTCCAGCCACTGAGAGAAAAATATTTCACAAACTTTCTGAATATCTCAATAGCCACTGTCAACTAGAATCTAACAGCTTCCCATGGCAGCTTGTGGGAGCTAAGGTCTCCTGGAATTTTGGTCAAGCTCTCTACAATTACACATCAATTTTAAAGGTTTTAGTACCCCTGAAATTTTTGGACATAAAGATTATATAGGAGTCAATACTAATTCTCCTTTTTCTGGAAAACTGGAAAGAAAAACTATGAAACTAGGTGAAAAGCACATCTGCTTTGGTGTAAGCTTTATGGCAAAAAGTATCGAAATAAGAAGGTATTGCAGTTCAAGCAGCATCTTTAGCAGAGGTGGGCAAAGCTCTGAGATTGAAAGCACACATGTTGCTTAGCATTTCTTTGAGGCAATAGCCATTGAAAGGGCTGATCTGTGGGTGGTGAGCAATTGATGAGATGTTCTTATATAGAAATGGCTAAAAGTCTCACTTTAAAACAACCTTTCTTCCATTTGGGTGAGGAAGAGCAGCAGGCTTATATTTTTTCTGTAGCTGACAGACTTCAATTTGTTACCCAAGAAAAGTTTTAAAAATGCCTTTTTGTTGGCTAATGTGTAAATGTGAATTGCCAAAGATGAAGTAATTATGTAAAAGGACTATCAGCCAGAGAGAGTAGCTACACCTTTGGATTAACACACAGGACAAGGTCAAACAGCCAGATTTTTAATTTGATGCTTTCCCAGTAAGAAAAATATCTCCCCTGCTAATGTGAGGAGAGCTGGGGAGGGGAATACACAGCAAGTGGAAGCAACCACAGGGGTCCCTGAAAGTAGCTGTATAATGATTATTTGACAAGGCTTCCTGGATGCTAACAATCCCATTAAAAATAACTTGGCAAAAACATTAGGATCCTGAACTGACTGGAAGTGAAACAAGAGAAATGAGGAGGGATTAAAGTAAAGCTCAGAAATAAAGAACGACCGCTGAGTGTGTCCACGGTGGGAGTCTGTCAGCCTGATGGGAAGCTCTTGGTAATTAGCCAGATCTGACTTCTTTCTTATATTCTAAAAGACTTTCCTCTTTCAGTCTCCTTCCTCCCTGCCATCTCATCCCCCACACCTCCTCTCCCATTTTCTTGCATTTTGTAAAGCGTGCATGCTTGGATATCACAGTCGATACTGGCACTCCCAACTTTAGGCATTGTATGTATGTATCATTAGAGACAATTCTTGCCCGAAGACCTTTAAGTCTGTGGTTACCAGGCAGAGAAGGGAAATGGTAATATCACAAGTTTACAGCTGAGAAGCTGAGGCACAGAGAGGTAAAGTGGTGGTTTCAGAGATGTTCGTTTCTCACTTGGACTTCAATGGCACTAGGGCTCTTCTGAAAATCCTGACTCTTCTAGTGTCATTTGGAGGAGGCAGGGTTATGCAGAGAGAAACATAGGGCACTGTTGATACCTCCTGTGCACTGCCTTACCCCTACCTATTGCAGTCCTCATCTCTCTTCACGTAAACCAGTCCTGTTCCCACAAAGCAGGTCTTGTACACTACTGCGTGTGTACGTGACACTGGGCCAGGGAAGCAGTCTTCCCTTATAGTCTGATATTTTATAATTGCCCTTCAGTGGTTCTCTTTTGAATTTATGGACAGGCATGTGATACATGCAGCTCCCTCTTGGTCTGATAAAGAAAAGCAAGAATAACTTGTAGTGACTGCAACAAAAATAATTGGTTATGGGGCTTGTTATATAACACAAATGCCGTGATGTGTTAAAAATAAACTGCTTTTACTTAGATCACAACCATTTCTGAAGGGTCTGGGAGCAGTTTTAGGCTTGGGTTGGCTTCCCAACACTGAGTGTCTGGGAACAGCAAGCAAGTATTATGCCTGTGGAGGGCAGCTGGCTGCTGTGGATGACCTCTACACTGAGGACCTGTGCCACAGCACCCAGCCAAATGTCCTGTGGCACCCAGCCCAGTGTCCCACTCTGCCAAGGGTGAGCCTAGAAGGTGGTCTGCAGCTCCACGGCCAATTGCAGCTCACTGGAGTTTCCCTTCCTGTGATGGTCCAGTCTGTGCATATGAATGTGCTAGCAGAGCTTTGCAAATGCCATCACTTGGAGGAGTAGTTTGTTTCCTCCTGAAAATTGGTGTGAGAATAAACTATTTTCACATGAAGAGAGAAAAACAATTTATCAAGGAAAACCCTTGTGATATACTAAAGGATGGCAGTGACTAGGATTAAGTGAAGTGATAAGTTAATGCTAACATATGTCTTTTTTCTTTTGTAAGAAAAATATAGAGCTTGAATGCCTGCTTATGAATTACTCCAAGTAACATAACTTCAGCTTCGAGGATCAGATTCTGTCCTTATGTCTCTGTTTCTTGTTTCTCTAGCTCTTTTTGGTATTTCTTGAACACTGAATGTTGTGGAATATCTGCATAAATTTTATTAGGATTGATTTAATAAAAAGCACAAAAAACAAGATCTAAACTTGGGATGGTGGTAATATTTTTCAAATTAGACATTGAGATAGAGTTTTGAGCCAGCTAGATAGTCTTTATGTGTCTACTTTTCAATTCGCCATTGAACAGGTTCTCTAGAAAAAGCCATGTCAAAGGAAAAGAAACACAATTATTTTGCAAAGCTGAGTGACAAGGCTCTGAGTAAGGTTTGACAAGGCCTTGGTAGAAGTTGGCTTGCTTTGAGGGAGGGGTTGCAAGAGAGAACCACCACAAGTCTCTTCCAACATTCTATGATTAACTGTAATTTTGTTCCCTAAAACCACTGTCCTGAAATATTGAAGTTTTTTAGTCAGAATTTATGACTCATGGAAAAAAAGGTTCATCTTAACCACCGTCACATTTCTCACATGACTAACTGCAAAAGAAAAACTGTCAGTTCCATGTGATTTGTTACTTCATTCTGTATCAAAGGGTTGTTTTGTAGAAAACCAGAAGGGGTTCTTTAATGAAAGAGCAGCAGAGTGTTTTAAGTGCTATTAATGTAATCTGAGAGATAATTCAAATGCTCGCACTCGGTGAGCAAATAACTACTGCTGTTGGCAGGCTGAGTGGCTGCGCAGTGTGATACAGATGGGGTGTGCCCCCAGGCAGGATGCTGCAGCCCCTTGCTTCCCAAATGATGCCTTCCTCGGCAGATGGGCTTCATCGGTCACTCTCAGCTGCTGAGCTTCAGGGCATCCAGAGTAACTCTCACTTTTGTATAATCCATCCAAGGTCTTAGGACATTTTGCGTTTGCAGAGCTGGGATGGAAGCTGATGCCGATGATGACAGCTGATGCTGTCAGGAGAAATACATGGGACTTGGTTTACTTTGTGCAAATGGTGAGTCAGACCTGGCTTTAAAAATATATATATAAAATAATCTTTGGGGAAGAAGTAGAAGGCAGATGTTCTGTTTTTGCTCCCTGATGTGTTTGAAAGCGTGGTGGTGAGGAAGGTATTGCGGCTTCACTGCAGGCTGGTGTGATGCATCCAGCAGCTGGGAATGGGGACAGCAGCAGACAATGGTGGCTTTTGTTGCTCTCGCCACCAAGTCATGGGCTGAGAGAGCAACCACAAAGTCAGTTCCTGAAGTAAACCCAAAGTCTTGCTAAGAATGATCTTAGAAAAATTTGCTGGCAATATTAATCACTCACCCTGTGCTGCCAACTCTTGTATCAGGCCCTAAAATAAACCAAGCAGTGCTACCTCCCTTTGGAAAGCAGAAAGGAAAGACTAGTGTACTCAGTGTCAAGAACGAGCAGAGTGAAATAGACGCATCTTAGTTAGGCTTGTTGTTCTAGACAAAGTGTGAAGGAGGAGCTGGGTTTCATATCCATCTCATCATGAGATGTTAAATTAGTGAATAACAGCAAAGTAAATCCAGGGCCAAAGTCAGCTCAAAGCTTTTGCTTTGTTACCCCAGAAAAGTGCAATGGAGTCGAACAGAACAAATGATTGTGAAATATGATATTTGGTCTTTAAATGCCCATTGCCTGACAGAAAATGTTCTCCATTGCCATTTTTTCACTAGAGAAGTAAAATAGAAACAGTAATGAAAGGGAGCAATGTGACTTGTTAGCAAAAGTATTGCACTAAGAATCAGAATAGCGATTTCTGGTTCTTGTTTTGTTTCTAATTTCCTGTGTCACCTTGGGACCCCCTGTAACATTTCTCAGAACCTAATATCTAAACTGAAAGATGGATGATTACCCACTGGTAGTAGAGTGTCATGATGGGGGTTGGAGAAGGAGGCAGTTAATAAGCAAATTCCTTCATAGATCAGCCTTGCCTCATTTTTGAGCCCTTTCCCATTTATGTAAACACAAATTCCCCATTTTTATAAATCTTCTAGCTTAATAAATGCAGAACATTCTTCTAGTTAAGTCACGTTAAAGTTAGTGACTCATTTCACAGCAGCTTTTTCATTGTCATACTCATGTGGTCAGGGTGCTGATGCTGCTTACTGATATTGGTATTTACTAGGGCAGGTGAGCAGGCAACAGTGATTCTCCCAGTCAAATACCAGAATTTCTCTAGGATCAGGAGTAGGAGAAGGCGATACACTTGTTTGCATCTCAAGTTATGTAACCATTAAATCTCTCTTCTCGTCTCTCTCACTCTACTCCCTCCAGAAATCTGTTATTGAAAGGAAGGAAAAGGGAAAATGTTTTTAAATGGGCAAATTGAGAAATTCACAGTGTTGCAAATAGTCTGTGAGCAGGATAGGGTTGCCTAGGGCTCTTTTATGAGTCTCGCATGGGGCTGTAAATCAATTTAGAATTGTAGAAGTAAGGCATAAACCAGAAAATTCTGTGTGTGTGTCAGCTGTGCTCTGTACAAATGGCTGATATTGTATATTGTGTTTATTGCAAATCCTGTTGTGACCCATTTTCTAATGTAACTCAGGTTAATTTTTCTTGTGACACAAAAAATAAGGTCTAGTGTTTGCTGCTATATATAAAGTGTTGGTTCTTTGTTGTTTTGAACACTGAATGTGTTACTGAGTACCTCTGAACAGAGCTACTTTTAGTCAAAAACAATTTAAAATCAAGGCTATTTTTTTTTTTACCTAATAAAAGCCAAGGAATTTTAAGAACTTCTGTTATTTCTTCTGTACAAATGACTGCAAGGTACTGGGTCTTATGCCAGACTATACATTCAGAGACATTTTCCCAAGGCATTTTGAGGTAAATACAGGACTTTTGACCACCTCCATTTTGGGGAGGATTTAGGCTGCTGTCTGTTGGAGAGTTGAAACATTCAAATAGGCCTGCACCTTCTAGAGGGTCTTCTTTCCTTTTTACCATTTTCTGCTTCAATCAGACAACCTGTGGCAATTGTTATGTTTAATATAAAAGAATAATCTTAGACTAGAATATTATTTGCATGAGTATCTTTTAGTTAAGAAGATAACTTCTAAATGATCTTCCCTCAAACAGGTCTGAAGAACAACATCCCTGAGCACAGTGGGAGAATGGGTCTGGTTGCTCGGTTTCCTGTTGGTTTCCTCCTGTAGAGCAGTTCAGACTATGAGTAAACTGGGCTATTTCACACGTCCTAGATATACAGTATATAACTAGGCTTCCAGACCAGTCCAGTAAAAGGAAGTCTGTGATGCAACAGTGCAGAAACAGCAGAATTTGTGAAATTCCAGAAGTGGTTTGTTGCATTTTCTATAACATTAAGGTATTTTGATGCAATAGGTAGATGTCCCATCTGCAGAGCCTTAAGTCAGGAAACTCTGAATGAGTTTGATGTGGCAAATTCATTGATGTAGCAAGGTAGTTTTTGTGTTGTCTGTTTTTTTGTCTGTTTATTCTGTTTTTTTGATTTTTTGTTGTTGTTGTTTGTTTGTTTGTTTTACCTCAGTGCAGATTATGACAAAATCAGGAATCTTGACACAATCAAATTGAAGTTGTCTAACAGTACACTCTAAGTGTTTATGCTCAAAGAACTGGGAAGAAGGAACAAAATTTCAGTCCATGCATCTTGGAACCATCGGCAATGACCTTTCCAAGAGGAGCAGGCAGAAGCTTTCCCCATGAGGAGGACAGTAGAGCCTAGCCCTGATGTGCCAGACTTCAAGATAGACCAAGGTTACTCTCACAGGGAGGGAACGAGCTGTTGCAGAAATGGAGGTTCATGAGAGAAGGAAATTCGCAGCCTCCCTGCTGCCATGACAAGTCTCTGGTGGTGTTGACCACAGATTTGTGAGTGCAGACATAATCGCCTGTATGAATCCTACTTTGCACTGAAATTTTAGTTTAATAGGCTTTGAAGCAGAAGATTTAAACCAGCTCTATGTGTTTCTCTATCTAGGCAAAAAGTTTGAGCACACTTCTTCTCCTCACAGAGAGTGCTTTCTCTTTTCCAGCTGTCAGAACACAAGGGTCATTTGAGTATTCTTGTCAAATTTTCCAGATGCTTGTTTTGAATTGATGGGTTTGAACAGGAGCAATTTGTTATGCTGGCACTTCCCCCCTCCAACTGCACAAAGAGTCAGCCCTTGCAGATACATTATCATCTCTTTCCCTGAAGAAGTTGCTGCTCTTAAGATAGAATGAATGAGTTGGGAGATTTTAGGTCTAAATCAAAGGTCAAACCTGACTGATAGCTCCAAAAGGGAATGAGGATGTGTAGACTGTTGCCTGGGTAGTAGATATTTCTTGCATGCATACATGTGCAGATAAGTCTAGATAGATTATTTGGCATTTTGACTGATGTATATTTCTGTCTCTGATTTGGAAATATTTTTTCATGATTGGAAGGAAGCTTTAATATCAAAGTGAAAGCAATTCAGCGAAGGATAAAAGTGTTTGTTCAATTTTTCTATTGTTTTCGGTTACAATTTGAGAAAGTCCTGGCTTGTAAAATTCCAACTGTAAATCTGTTTTCGCACATATACTTTCATTTAGCATCTTACAGTACTACTTACTAATATGCATATACTCACTAAGTTTAAAATATACGACTCCTGGAGAAGAGAAGCAACTGAATCCTCCTCAGAGAGAGGTCCGCTGTCTTCCTGGAGCCCCAGTGAAGGATGTCACCAGGAAACTTTCTGGGTTAGTAAGGTCCTCAGATTATTATCCACTGTTGATATTCCATGTGGGCACAGAAGAGACGGCCACTCAAAGTCCAAAGACAATAGAGAGTTCAGGGAGTTGGGAGGCTTAATAAAGGACTCTGGGGCTCAGGTAATCTTTTCATCACTCCCTCCAGTGGCAAGTGGTGATGTGGGGAGGAGTAGACAGATAAAATCAGTTAAAATGTGGCTCCGGAGCTGGTGTCGCCACCACAACTTTGGATTCTTTGAGAGTGGGTTGGCCTATACAGCACCGGACCTGTTCACAGGGAGTGGACAATGCCTCTCTCAAAAGGGGAATATGGTTCTAGCACAGAAGATTGCAGGGATGATTGACAGGTCTTTAAACTAGATGAGAAGGGGGACAGGGGGACAATGCCAGGCCTATCTCAGAGTCTCCAGAGGTAAAGGGAACCCAGAAAACACAAATACAACTCTGCACGTGTAGGCCATAGATATGTCAGGGAAAAAGGCAAAACTAGGGAGGCTGTGGGCCCTCTCCGGAAGGAAACGGGAGACGTAGGCACCCAGGATATGGACAAGGTTGAGATACTGAATGACTTTTTTGCCTCAGTCTTCGCTGACAAGTGCTCTAACTGCACTGCCCAAGTCGTAGAAGGCAAAAGCAGGGCCTCTAAGAATGGAGAACTGCCCACAGTAG
>VZRU01012594.1:664374-691385 GCA_013398155.1 Pedionomus torquatus | reverse complement strand
CTGGGGCTGTTCAGCCTGGAAAAGAGAAGGCTCCAGGGAGACCTTATAGCAGCCTTCCAGTATCTGAAGGGAGCCTACAGGAGAACAGGAGAGGGAATCTTTGTCAGGAAGTGTAGTGATAGGACAAGGCTAATGGTTTTAAACTGGAAGAAGGGAGATTTAAATTGGATATTAGGAAGAAATTGTTTCCTGTGAGGGTGGTGAGGTACTGAAACAGGTTGCCCAGAGAAGTTGTGGATGCCCCATCCCTGGGAGTGTTCAAGGCCAGGCTGGATGGGGCTTTGAGCAACCTGGCCTAGTGGGAGGTGTCCCTGCCCATGGCAGGGGGGTTGGAACTTGATCATCTTCAAGGTTCCTTCCAACTCTAACCATTCTATGATTCTATGATTAATATGTCAATGACTGCTGGCCAGGCATGCCCAGGATAGAGGAATGACCTCAGTGGTTGAGCAGAAGGGAGGAGGTTGTGGGAAGTGAGAAGATGCCATCTACTGAAATGCCTCTTCCATGTTGATCTAGTCTAATTGAGAGGAGAGAAAATGAGAGAAATGGAGAGAAAGATTAGCTCCATTAGTACAGAAACTTGTGTAAAGATATAAAGATGTACGTAGTCACACCAGAGCTACTATTTACATCCAAAGGAAATAAAGATGAAAAAGAAATTAGGCCTAATTTGACAGTCATACCAGGCATGTAATCTATGTCTGGACCAAACCTTAAGACTTGTGTAAGTAATGCATTAACTAGTTGAGAAGGAATCTGCAAACTCCTTCTGAGAACCCTGGTGTCAGATTTGTTGGGTGATTATACAGATTATTAAAACATTATGCGAATGTTTTAAGTGATTATCAGGTCAGCTACACTGCAAGAGGGTTCTTGGCAGCTGAGGGTAAAAGTGAATGTTGTATATGGTATTTCCATACTGCTTCACCATTGACCAGGGATTTATGACTAATGTCAAGTATGTTCAAGTGGAAACAATTTTACAGGCATAACAGTAGGATAAAAACTTGGAAATGAATCTTATGCTGTTATTCCAAAAATCGTTACAGGTCACATCACTTAAGGAGGAGTCAGAGCCTCTGCCACTCAAACAAGTGACAAATTCAATTGCATCTCTATCTCCATAGTAAAACTCCTGCTTGCTAGCTACCAGGATAAAATGTGATCTCTGTTCTGCTCCTGGCATTTCATCAGTTTGTGATGTTTTCCAGGAAGTGCAGTGTATTTATGTTTACAAATAGACAAACCTAAGTAGAAAAGTCAAATGAGATTGTCCAGATCTCTGAAGAGCTAATTCACCCAATTCCAAAAGAAGCTTGCAAAACCATAATATAAAGGAAAGGCACCAGCCTTTAAAGTTTTTGTGTTCTTTTCCTGTTTTTGTGATGCCTCCTGTTGTCTCTGACATTAATATACTGCAAAATGCACCAGGGTGAGCTGGGTCAGGACCTGCACTAAAGCAAGAATGCAGCCTCTGAATAGCAACCATAAGGTAGATTTCCAGTTGCACATGAAGTAGAATTAAACGTTTCCAGCTTCACTGTGAGGCAACTTCAATGTATTTCTTCCATTTTCCTCAGTTCTTACGCTTAATTCTCTCTCTCATACCAAATTGGCTTCAAATCCAGTGGTAACCTTCCTGGTACTTGTGGTGACCTTGGATTAGACATTATTTGCATATATTTATCAGAAAAAAAGTGTGTGAAGGTTAAATTGACACCAAGAATAGCTGAACTCGTTTTTCAGTCCAGTACTTACTGGAACATCTCAAATTACCCACACAGAATTTAAATAAGGATCATGCTATCACAATTCCTAATACAGTTTGGAAAGGCATGAATATCTATTCCTGCATATAGGAATTTTTCTGCTCCAGTGCCACCTTAACACTGAATGTGTGTCCACAGTGTTATTTGTGTTTCCTTTGCATTCTGATCTTTGAGTAACTAATTTTAAAGATGCATTTGAAACAAGAGGAAAGTGACCTATCAGGCTTGGAAATGTCTGCGAACATAAAAAGGATTGCTCTTCCAAACAGTCCTGACTGAACAGACTTAACCTAGCCAGGAGAATGTGACAATCCTCTAACTCTGATGCTTGTAATGAGCCTCTGTGACATCTACTCAATTGGATAGATATACTAAAAAAATGGAAGTAACTTTCCTCAGGCCATGATGACTCAGTTAAAAATGGCCTTACTAAGAAGGTTGTAAAAGCAGCCTGGGAAGTGATAACATTAGCTCTTCTGGGCTATTGCACAACCTCATTTATCCTTTAATGATTCCTGTGTTTTCCAAATCTGTGTGTAATTAATACTATTTAACAGATATGGGAGTGTTCATTGGACCTTTCCTTAGCAAATAAAATATTTTTAATAGCTGTGATATAAAACTTTAAGTGAAGGAGTTTCCCTGATAATCTCTTCATCAAAGTAGATCTTCTCAAATGCGCGCATTAAATTTTTTGACTGCAGATATCACCTTTAATGTATGCTTCAGTGGCTGCTGGGGGCTGAAAAAAAATCATTACTAATTGATATGCCTTAATGGCCTGAGAGCTTTCAGAGTTGGATGAGCCCAAGAGAAACGCTGAGAGGTAGATATTTGATTCTAATTATGCCTGAGTACGTACAAGCAAAAAGTAGAACCATCATGACAGCTATATCATTGTCAAATTGCTATACCTCAGGTTTTCTACTAATTTGACACTATTACAAAACATTGCTTCAATGAACCCATGAAAGGCAAAGTTAGATAAAGGATAGAAGCATAGGAAAACAAGTCTGTGCTGGTATCTGTATTTGCCAAGACAGTCACTGGAGAGAAAAGGAGTCTGGGATTTGTAAATGATCTGCTAATCAGTGCAAAGTATCTTTTTTATTCCATCCCATCGTATGTCCTGAATGTCTAATAAGTTTTTAAGAATACAAATATTATGAAATTTTTGTTTAAATGTGATGATGTAGCATGTGAGCAGTAGATGTGTTTATTCCCCCTCCCGGCTGCATTGATTCCTTCTGCGGTTGTCACCTAACGCATTACTCAACACACCTTGCACAGAATGTGAGAGAATGCGAACAATTAAGGTATTTCCAGTTATTTTTTTCAAGTGTTAAACACATGAAATGGTTTAGTCATTTATAAAAACTTGTAGCCTTAGCCAAATCCCTAATCTTCACAGGGATCTATTGAGTTTCTAATGCAGTTATCAAAGGCACATTTTCCTTACTGAGAAAGGAGCAGGAGTGCTACTTTCAATGGGAACTGTTTTTCTTTTTTTTTTTGCAGAGTCTGCTTTAGCATCAGGGTTCAGGACCTATGGCTTTCATCTTATTTTACACCTTTAATAGTATCTTTGTGACAAGTGAAAAAGGTGCCATTGCTAGTATGTGTGTTACAGTATATTTGACTGAAATGGATCAATATGTAACTCTCTTTACAATCTATTTTTTTATTATTATTATTTGCAATATATACTTGTGTTTTATTTTGAAGTAAATGTACTTTTCCTTATGTATTGCTTTGATGACTTGGAGGATCTCATTATACAGAGCTAATAATTCCTGGTTATGCCATAAAACTGCTGGATCCTGGAAAGGTCCTTTGTGGGCAGCGTAAATGCTTGGTGTTCAGTCACACACCTGCTTATATGGAAACAGTGTTAGTGATTAAGAAAACTTGAAGAGCAGTATATAAAAATTCAGAAAGGATAAAAAAAGTCCAAATATACTTTTTTAACTAGTTCTTTTAACTGTGAGATAAGCCAAGGCAAAGCAAGTTGCCTGAGGTAAAAAGAGAGACAGAAATGAACGTTCAGAGCAGAATCCTGAGCTCTCTGGAGGTTTATACAACTTCAGGGCTAGAAAAATGCGGATTATTTGTGTCTGGATCTGGTAATGTTCATGGTGCTTAAATGCAAACGTTTATGTAACTATCTAAACCTGGATTAATTGTGCTTAGCAATCCTTACAAAATGCAATGTCTGTTTTGCTCTTACTGATAACAACAGAGATTTTATCTTATGAAATGTATAGTTCAGAGACAAAATCAATAGGTTAGTTTTGTAAATGTGAATTTGATTTGTGTACAAGCATAAGAAAACTCAGAGGGCCAAACTCCTTGAGGATTTAGGAAGTCACACCATGAGAATTGCGAGAATTTGAAATTTGCCTTGGAACCGAGGATATGGCAATTTACATAGGACTCATAGTTTCCTGAACCCATTAAGAAAAAGGACAATTTATGAATTTTAGTAAGTTTCCCCACTGTCATATTTTGGGTGTGTATGGATTGCAAAAGGATAGGAAGCTGCCACTAAAAGTGACTTTATAGGTTATTGCAGTGAAATCGTGCACCTTAAAAGAGGAAAAGACTGGTCCAGTTAGAGATTGTTGGTGGACCTTGTACCTGTGCGCTTAGGGAGCAAAAAAACAACTTATGTGTTTGTGTGGGCTGATGCTCTTCTGCCATCTGGTCATGGGGGCAAAGCTGCATTTACAAAGAAGTTATCACACACTGAGCATCTACAGTTGCTTACCTTAAAAAATATCTGCAAGGGATTCAGACTTGTGTACATAATAGTTTAATACTGTGTTAGCTGTGAAATTTTAGAGCACTCCATATATTTTTGCAACAAATTTCACACTTTCCTGTTAAATTCCATATCATGGATGATCAAAAGTATAGTTCTGTTAAATTAACCATACAGTGGTGATAGATCTCAAATGTGTCTGCTTCTTTGTGGAGGAGGATAAGACAAGAATAAGATCAGGCAACATTCTCCACAGGGCAGTGTCTTCTATTAGCAGATCTCTTGACAAGGAGAAATTTAAATAAATTATGCAAAAAGGATGTGTGCTGATAGAGGTGATTTAAGGCAAAGAAAAGGGCCTGCCTAAGGGGATGGAGAAAGGAGGCTTTATTGCCATTGTGTGGGGTGTATAGCTGGTGTGAGTGATCATGTGGCTGTGTAGAATGAGCCACATAGTTGTTCTTTGAAAGAAAGATGTACCACATTGGCCCACAACTGAGGTTCTCCATTTGCTCTGACCTTGATATTGTCCCACCTGGTTTCATAAGCACAGAAACCCAGGCAAAAGGTGGTGGTAACAGCACTGTCAACAGGAAGTTTCCTTCCTTCAAATTGTGCTGATTTCTGAGGTTAAGATCACAATATACAAGGGGAGAAAAGGGGAAAACTTGCAAAGATGTAACATTGGGTGCCTGTTTCACAGTCACTCTCTCTTCTCTTTCCATTCCCCACTTTTTCTTCATTCCTGATCTGCTGTTCATCAGCAATCACCCTTCTCCTGCTTTGTGTTATTCCTTATCCTGTCCCTCTTCTCTACTCAGAACTGCTAAAGAGGATGTTTTTCTTCTGAGGAGAGAAATGAGTGGGGACAGGCTTCTCAGCTGGTGTAGACTTACCTTCCTGTCTGAAAAACTGGTGTTAAGTGGGACTTCCTGATTTATTACTATTTATGATTGTTCTGGGCAGGTGTAAATATAGACTAAAATTAGATGAATGTGGAAAATCCGGGTCACTTCTTTTGGGTTAAGATATTTTGCAGCGATTTTTAATGTTTTGGTGTGGATTTAGTGGTATCTTGTTGGCTTTCTGGTGTTGTTTGACTTGCTTGTGTCCACTAAATCCAATTTACAGCTCTTCACATAACCAGAACATGCAGTAAATCAAGTGCATTAAATCAGTGAGCTGGATTGTGTTCTTTATTAAACCAACAAATCTGGATTAATTCTGGACTTTGTAAGTGTTTCTGGTCTAAAAGACCAGTTAGCCCAATGTCTAGAAAATGTCTTTTGATTGCTTGTGTAAATGCTTTAAGCTTTTCTCTCCCAAAGCCCCATTAGAATGTTTCTTTGCAGAATATGTATATTTTCCCACCTCTTTTTTTAACTTATTTTTAAGATTGATATTTATGTGAACTGTTCTTGCCAAATTCTTTCTGTAACTGCTCTAGAAATTTCTACAATGGTCAAGGACCATTAGAAAGTGATGGAAAGCTCCATTTTCACAGCACCACACAGATATGTGGCCATCCTTTGTTTTTCAAATGACATTTGTGTTGTTTTTTTTTTTTTTCCCTAGTGCAATCTAGTTTGCGGTAATACCATTAAGAAAAAAAAAATACATTTGATAAAGAGTTGTTGTGGATAGATGTGCTTGATGGTGTGGGTGGAGGTGTTTGAAGCGCTAATTATTTTTTTTATTGGGATACTGGAGTGACAGAGAAGGTGTCAAGTTTTGATAACTGGAAACTGCAAAAGCAAATGCGAGTTTCAGCCTGTGTTTTGGTTGATTGTAACATTCTTTCTGTCACCCCAGATTCTTTTCTTTCTTTCTTCATTCTGGTGTTCAGACAGTTTGCCAACAACTTACGTTATGTGCTTTCTCATGAGGGTGTCAATTTAGCTGCAGAGAGTGTATGTAACATACTAATTTTCTTCTTTACATTAAATACCCCCTTCCAAATTAATTTTTTTTAATTGAGACTATTTTTCTGTTGCAGTTTATTTTTGTCATGTAGGGAGAAACAAAACTTGGTTTTTATGCATTGAAAAATGCTTTGTATTTGTCAAATGTTGCTCTATCCCATATTTGCTGTCAAATGTTATGTGTGTATATCTACTCTGTTTACACCAATCTTCTAAATTAGTTCTTCAGTGTTCAGCCCATGTTGATCTTACTTCCCAAAATATTTGCTAAATGAAATGTGCTGTCTATAGAAAGTAGCACCTAAACGTGTGGATTCAATGTATTTCTGGGCAATTTGGGGTTTGGTTGCCTTTGGGAAACATAGAATATAAAGCTGTCAAAACCTGGATAAGGATCGCCTTTTCCTAAAGTGACTGTCAATAGGGCAAGCTGGAAGGGAGTTACTAAAAGATGTATTTATGTGATCTTCACTAATGAGCTATACAACGAAGCTGGTGAAGGGCTTGGAGAATAAGTCTTATGAAGAGCAATTGAAGGAGCTGGGAGTGTTTAGTTTAGTGAAGAGGAGGCTGAGGGGAGACCTCATCACTGTCTACAACTACTTGAAAGGACATTGTAGAGAGGTTAGTGCTGGTCTCTTCTCACAGGTAATTAGCGATAGAATGAGAGGGAATGGTTTCAAGCTGAAATAGGGTAGGTTTAGGCTGAACATTAGGAAGGAATTTTTCACAGAAAGAGTGGTCAAACGCTGAAATAGGCTGCCCAAGGAGGTGGTTGAGTCACCATCCCTGAATGTGTTTAAGAGTCGTTTAGATGTGGTGCTGGGGGATATGGTGTAGTGGAGAACTTTGCGGGGCTGATGGTTGGACTTGATGATCTCAAGGGTCTTTTCCAACCTGAATGATTCTATGATACATAGAACACACTGTTTAGAATCTGTTAGTGTATTGCAGAGCTTGCCTTCATGGCACTGCAATTTTTCTAAGGGAGTTGGGTTAAATCTTTCATAGAAATATCTTGCAGACCATCCTGAGAATATTGCCTGTCCCTAATCTAGCATACTGGGTATGACTGTGTTGTATGCTAGAGAGGAAAAATATAAAGAAAAAACATGGGAAAAAACCTTTTTTTGTGACTTAAGGCTGTGTCTTAAATGTCACCAGTTATTTTTTTTCCTGGTTTTAGTCCTGTGTTTCTCGACTGTCTAGAAAATTCAATTTTATATGACGTGAAAGGGACTTGAGTATTCAAGTGTTTGCTAGTATTAGGTCACTAGGGGTACTATTAGGGTAACTAAGTTAGGTACTATTGGGCAGCTAAGGGTACTATTTACTAGTATTAGGTGGCTAACCTCTCCAGAGGCGCGAGAAGCAATGGAAATGTGTGTTAGTCTTTTCCCAGGACAACAAAAAAGCTCAAGTATGACAACAAATGAAACTGCCTTGGCAAGGTGAAGTCTCCTTCCATAGAAGAACTCCTAAACTGGGAGTTTTTCCTAATCAGAAAACTGTGTTCAGTATAGGAATTGTGTTACTACACCAAACAGTGGCAGGGACACCACCAGAAGCAGAAGGTCCTGATGAGATTAGTTAGCACATTGTTCTTGGTAGAAGCACATTAGATACTGCTTTTTCAAATCTTGCTGAGAGGGTAGCGAACCTTCATCTGACTTTTGTGGGCTCAGCCTTTTGGCTGCTTAATGTGCAAGTAAGCTACTGACAGAGTGCAGAATGGTGGGTAAGCTACTCATCTGCAGGGAGGCCTGCAACCTCTTTCTCCCTTAAAACAGGTGTAACAATATGATGTAATTAAATATATATACATACATTGTCAGGTAATAATGTGCTTTGAGCCATGCTGATAAAAAGGACTATTATAGTGAATTTTTAAGGTTATCAACAGAACATGTTTAACATATATTATTGCATGGATTCTCCTGATATTACGTTTTCCCTAGCAACTGGTCATTATATTCTGCAGAAGAATGTTTGTCTTTGCATGTGGCGAATATATAAAAATATATAAAAAGTCACAAAAGGCATCACATAGTGTTTTGCTTGAATGTGTATATTCTGGACATGCCTGCAGAATACCCACTAATTACAGTAGAAAACACTAAATTGATTATCATCATTAGAGGTGAAAATGCCTTCTTCTGTCAGCTGCAGAAAAAATTAAATTTTTAAACAAATTTATTAAAGTTCTGCACAATTTCTCGTGCTATTTACTTAATTATACATCACAACTAGGTAATTACATGTCATAGTGATGTGATTATGTGTATTTCGTCAAAATGTACAATTAGATGCAATTACACACTAAGAAAATGGAAAAAAAAAAAAGGGTTAAGTAAGTTAATTCACAAAATTTGGAACCCATTAAGACTCAAATTTTTATTCTGGCTTGCCAAGCAGGGAGCACAGAGATGTAGGTGCTTCAAGGCACTCCTCCGCTGACATGAATTAATGTGGAAAAGTCTTGGCAAAAAACCCAACCCGAAACACACAACACATTTACAAAGATATTCTAGAGGCCCTGATTTGGTTGTTTCATTATCTATGTGTGAAATTTCAAGTACATTTTGGAACAAGTCTCATCTTGCCCACGAACGTCATGCAGAGCCAAGTTTGCAGAAATCAGGTAACATGTTTAAATGACGTTAGATTTTTTTTTTATTATTTTTTATTTTATTTATTTTCACTTCTGTACTGTAGTAGCCCCAAGGCTAGATGAACCATTTTCGCCACAGTTCTGTGCAATCCCAAGAAACAGAATTGCATTTTGTTCTTTCTATGCTGAACCCTGGGATTCTCCCACAGGTACATGCCTTCAGCTATCGGACATTTGAGAAAAACATCCAGTATTTCGCAGTTTGCACTGAAATTGCTGGAAATGACTACTCAGTAGCTGTGCTGATAAATCATACAAGTGAAACTTGTTTTATTTTTTCATGTAATCACAGATCCCATTCAGTTTTCTTATTGCATTTTTCTCCCTTTGTGACAGCAGCTCAGAGGACAGAACTATGGGACTAATAAACCAGGTATTCACATTGTTCTGCATCAGCCTGCAGTATTCCTAACCACTGTCTTTATGCCAATATGCTTTAACCCTGTCACGGAAGGACCCACTGTAGCATCTGGATGATGGCTATTTAATCCCTGTTTTTCTTGCTAATGTATCATTTGTGCAGCAAAATGTAGGGAAGTTTTGTGCTTGAAAACACAGTGTGCAGCCTTAAGAATAGGAAAAAATAAGGAAGAGTTGTTGGCGTTTTCTTTATGCATGTTAGCTGTAACTTTGCTTTATTTGTGAATTATGTACATAATTAAGCCCACACTTTGTGGCTTTTTCCTTCAAGTTGATAGGCTTTCTATCTGCAAGTCTTGATCTTCTGCTTTGCCTAATGCAGGTCTCTCTTGTCCTCAGGAATCTGCTCCCTCTTTGTTATTTCCTCTCTGTCATGATCTTTTCCCCTCCCTGTGCTCCACTATTACTTTAGGAGGGAGTTACATCAATATATTGCTTCCTCCATTTTCTCCCTAAGAAAATACCTCTTTTCTCTTGGGCAGGGACTTATATTTCTGGGGTTGTTTCTGTTTCCAGACAATAGGCCTGGAACAAGCAGGATACCAGTCCATGGAACAGAAAGCTAATTCTAATTAATCCTGACCAACGCACCGTGTTAAGAACACTTATTGTTTTTAGCTAGAATTCACAGACTGCACATAATCCACTATAGAGTTATCTGTTTATTATTATGAAATAAGTAGTAAAAAAAATATTCTTTAAAAACATTCCGTATTCATTTACTTTTTTTCTAAATTTGTTTTGACTATGTTTGGCCAGTGCTAGCTGCTTTGTAGTTAAATAATGTGTTCCACAATTACAGCCTCATTTACTGTTTTCAAAAGAAATGAAACTGCTTTTTAAATCAACAGGAGGCTAGACTGAAAAAAAGAATAAAAGACTGAACCCCACATCTGGAAATTTTTCTGCTATCTTGCCTTGGTAAATAGGAAGCTCAGCTACATAGTCTTCTTTTGGTTCCCATGGTGAACACATCAGTGTTTCTATCAAGCAGATCATCAACAGTTTTGAAGTGATGGATGTTCAAAACTTCAGTAGTTCAAAGCCTACCAAAACTTGCAAGATATGTCACAGCAGAAAACCTGCACACAAAGTAACAGGCATTAAAGAGACTTTTCAAACCAATTTTTATTGGTTTGCAACAAGAGAGTCTTAAAAATTCACTATGACATGCCAGCCATGTTCTGGTAACAAATAATACATTTTATTAATATTGTGAAGTTCCCAAAATTGAGTTGCAACTGTTGTAACTGTGCAGTAAGGAGGAATTTGAGCATATGCCTGGCAATGAAATACTAGATAAATGAGGTGGGTGACCAAGTCCCTCAAATGCCTCAATATTTTCTAAAGATGCCGCCCCTGGAATTGCATTGAAATGTAGGTAGCTGGGAAATATCTGAATATGACTTTTAATACAAACTGAGTTGGCAAAAACTGAGCATGTGGTGCTGTTAGTGACTCAGACTTGCATGTATGCTTAGTATATGGATAAAGGATTAATGCTGTTGTAACTGCATGGTAGAAAAAGATTGACAATAGGAGATGGCATTATTTAATCCAGAAGAAACTACCTGCATGTTTATAAAAGAGTAAAGTTCTAGCTGATGAAACAATTTGGGGCTTTTGATGAGCAATATTACGTATTTACTGATGCTCAGTGGAATTTTTAATATACCTTCTATACTTTTCAAAATAAAGAAACTTGCATGGAAATGCACTGCATAGTCATGGGGTTTGCATGAGCCTTGCCCTGGTGTGAGAGGTAGGCTTTGGGACCACCAGTTGTCATGCATGTGGGGTTTGGTGTGGGATGCTATGTTGGAGTGCTGGTGTGCTACTGGGACAGAGATGCATCTGGGAAGGTGCAGACACTCATGGAAGCATCTTATGACCAGCCAAAAGCCCTATAGGTAAAACATATTTTGCCTGGAGAGTGAACAGGTCACTCCCAGCTTCTGAGATGGGGCGTATTCCTTTTACCCTTTGCCTTATGGTTTTATAAGTACTTTACCCCTCGCCGTGTATTCTCTGAGCAAACTTTCCCCCCGTTTATATTCCAGATCCTTTAGTTTCTCACTTAGACCAACCAACAATGGTTTTGTTGTTGTAAGTACAGAAAAAATAAGGTCTTTAGGAGAACATTGTCAGGATTCTTTTGCCTTCCTGTCCTAGAATAAGTCACAGGCTAGGCATGTTTCCAACAACGAAGGGAAAGTGAAACTATACATAGCCAAGCACATCTCCATTTCAGAAGGACTGGAAGATGAAACAATTCATGATTTCCTTTTCAGTGTTCTTCAAAGAGCTGGGAATGCTGTGATATCTTGAACCCTTAAAATTGAGACAAAGAAATCTTGTCTACAGCATGTTTAAAGTCGTCTTTTCATCTCTTGCAATTATTATTATTATTTTTTAAGATCTATTCTTTTCTTCAGATCTGAGAAACTAACTCTGAGCTGTGAGAAGTATATTCTTGTCTCAGCAAATATGTCACAGTGTCTACCAATTCTCTAGGGCAAAAGAAGGAGAACCTATTTTTAAACATGGCTTCTGGTTTATTAAGTTTTGGATTTTGGGTGTCCTCCTTCAGATATTTCAGATTTTGTTTTTCAGATGTTGCAGAGGCCCCAAAGCCCAAGAGCCTGGATAGAGTATTAGATAGCATCTGTGAAAAGTCAGGAATTAGGGCCAGAATCACTGATAATTTTGACCTTCTTGCATCCTAATACATACTGAAAAAGAAAATAAGAGGTTGCAAATTTTTTCATTAAAAAAAAAAAAAAAAAAGAGTTAGATTTAGTGATTCCAGGTATGCATCAAAAGCAGAGTGGCCAGCAGGTCAAGGGAGGTGATTCTACCCCTCCACTCTGCTCTCATGAGACCCCATTCCGGGAAACACACAAGGTCAGGTTGGACAGGGCTGTGAGCAGCCTTCTCTAGTTGAAGATGTCCCTGCTTACTGCAGGGGGGCTGGAACTATAGATGAGCTTTAAAGGTCCTTTCTACCCCAAACTATTCTCTGATAATTCTGCGATGACTTCTACAAAGTAGATACTCATTCATCACTTTTTGAATTACAGAAATACTAGCAGTGGAAATTACAGTGAAATTTATTCTAGAGCTGTCTTACAATAATATTGAGAATTGCACTTATTTCATCTTGTAAGTGGCTGCATTCTGCACTTGTTTAGTTGACACAGGTATTATATGCAAGGAAAAAAAGGAAGGCTTGTTGTGTTATTCTACAACACTAATTGATTTAAAAATTTTTCTTAGAGGTTGTAATGTACTTTTAAATAATCTATAAGCAGCTACTGTGAGTCAATCAAAAATGTTACATTGTCCTGTTAAATCCTCAAACAACAAAATTCAGACATTTAAAACTAAATCAAAGGTTAATCCATACTTGGTTATTTGAGAGAGCTAAACCACAGTAATTAATTTTCTTTATGGATTAAACATGCTGAGCATAGTAACCAATATGTTATTGAAATTTGGTTTTTATTTTAAATTAGGCCTGGCAACAGCAGGACCAGTATGAGAGGTGCTGTGTGTTTTCAGCAGATTCTGCTTTGTGACGTAAACATTTAATGTGGTTCATTAGCATGAAGCCTAGCATTAAGAATGGTAGGGCAAACAGTATGTTTACCAAAACACATGGGAATGTCAAAGACACACTTCATGTGAGTTTGGTCTTCCATTTTCCCTGTAACAAATATACGTTTGTGTTTAACACTTGTCTATAGGTGGCAGCAACTCCAATGCTTTTATAGGCTGCAATTAAGCCCAGAAAGTTGTGCGAGGAAAGGTCAGCAGTTTCTGATGGTGCGATGCCACTTTGGAGTGGCGTATAGCAAAGACGTGGGGAAGATATATGGAAACAGAATTATCTTTCAAATCACTGGAAGGCTTTTACATGCTGAGTCAAAAGGTAGAGACTTACTTTTCATGATTTTTTATTAACCTCAGTTGATAGGAACATTTAAGTGTCAATTTATAACTTATGTTCCCAGTTGTGTTTGGAGCTAAATGGTGAAACTTTTAGTATAAATATGTCAAATCTTAATTTTGATATACTTGCACTTTTGTGAAACAAATTGTCTGTATTGACTGAAGTTTGGACTAAGAGGTAGGTAATCAAAAAGCAAAGATGAATGATCACCTGCTGCCCTAAGCAGGATCATGGAAAGCCTACTATAGCACAGTTCTAAGAAGTGGCTGCTGGCGGGAGGTGAGTGGGTATGTGTAACTGTAAAGCATAATAGGAATTGAGGCACATCTTCTTTTTTTGAAGTTTTTTTAGAAACATATACATGTGTAGTCTTGAAAGTTGAAAGAAACTGAGGGATTGTAGCTGCTGTCATCTTTATTGTCTGAAGAATTGAATTTAAACATCTGGACTCCGCTGTGCTTCACACTGAACAAATGGAAGCATTTTCAGGCTTAGCAGTTTTGTGCTCAGATGTTCGTGACCTAATTCTTGTTTCTTCAGTCCTTTGAGTTTACTCCTGCAAAATTCCAGCTCCACTCCCAGGACGGTGGTTCCTTTGCTCTTGATGCACTTTGGGCTGCTCCTGGGAAGGGAATATCACCACTGCCTAGCTCTAGATAGCCACCCTGGCTGGCTGGTGCAGGGGAATGCCTCTGTAATCAATGCAAAAAGATGCTATGGGTATTTGGATAACTTGTTGTTAAACTTCCTTAAGCCTGTTACCTTGCTCCTTCCTCAGCCTTCCTACTTCTTTCCAGGGAGTATTGGGGTGTTTCATGCATTCCAACACAAATGGAACAAGTTGCTCTAACTGAAGTTCTTTACAACTTTCAATTAGAAAAAAAATGTTGTAGTCATGTGAGAATCTACCTAGATGCTAGAAAACCCCTACTCTTGCTACTGGCTTCCCCAAAACTTGAACCTACTACTTTGATCTCCAGAATTTATTTGTTTCTGTTCATTCTGTTGATAGCTAACAACTATTTTCTCATCTACCTGTTCAAAGTGGTAACCATTTTCTCTCCATGACAGATCTGTAGGACACTGAAGAGCAGCTCTCTGTTAGCATGCTAATACCAAAAGGCCACCTGGGAAAGCAGGAGCTTGCTGTCTTGATTGCTGTCTGACTGCTAAATAATACCAGTGATACTCATGTTCACCAAGAAGGCAACATCAAAGATAGTCTGCTGCATGTCATGAATGTCATGAGAGAAGGAGGCATCCTATATAAATTTATTTTAAAATTCCTTGCAGTTGCCTAAATTTGCTAGGAAAGCAGATGGATAATGATAGCCCCAGGGACTTGTTTCCTGATTTTTCAATGAGATATTTTTTGACTGAAAGAATTTAATATAGCACAGAAAACGTCATTTAATTGCAACTTCTTGTTAGTACCCAATGAGACAGACTTAGCTTATTTGGCTCTTAAATTAGCCAACTAAAGTAGGTGCCTAAAGCTCATGGTGTGAATATCCAATGCAACAACCCTTTAGCTGTTACAGGTGGTAGATGCACTTCACATATGGAAAGGGCAGGGTAATGGCAAATCTTGTGGGAAAAAAGCAACCAGTCCAAATGTTCCCCCAGAGTCTGAGGGTGACTGACTGGCAGGAGAAGTGCCCAGGCTCTATTGCCTCCTCTTCCTTTTTCTGCTGAGGCAGCACTTGGTGCTGATTCGTAACACTGTAAAAAGTGCTCTGTACCGTGCACAGGCCAGTGGGGAGGAAATACCAGCCCTTTCTGGCACAACGGGCAGAGGTTGGCAACAAGTGGTGCTTTGCAGAAGCCCCACTGAACCCTCCTGACCAACCAGGAGCCTCCACACTGCATTGGGTACTATAGCAGAATTGCTATAGTCACCAATGTGCTACCTGTCATGGTTGCAGAGCAAGGCACAGATGTTTTTGTTTGAAGCTCCCACTGCCAAACCCCCATCAATCCATTTAGATGATGGTGATTGGAATGTCCAGTCCTCCAAATTGCCTAATTACAAGACAGGACAGATATTAGACCTGAAAAATTCCCCACATTTTCAGTGTGACAGCAGAAGTGTGTTCAAATGCTTAAAATGATCTGTAAAGAGCAACAGATGAACCTGAGTAAGTAATGCAGATGTGTAGGAGCTGTGGAGACCTGGTGGGCAGGAGAGCACAGCTGTGCACCCGGGTGGGCCATGCCTGCTCTGCCCTGTGCTGCAGGTGGCATGGGGACAACTCTATCCATTGGTCCACTCTGGAAACGGGGCTAAATGTGTGAGAAGAGGCTTTTCTGACTCCGTTTCTCACCACACATTGGAAGAGCACTGCTGAGTTGAATTGAAAATGGCCAGTCTGGGAGGGCAGGATAGAAAAGAAAGCAGAAGCCAAATGGCTGCTGACCTGAAGGAGTTTGGTGGTGGGGAACAAGCTCAGAGCCAGCAGAAGACAAACAGGGGCTGTGACAGGATCCAGTGCACCTAGACAGGCTTCCTTGAAAAGAGAAATTGTGTGGGTAGGTCTGAACAAAACCACAGATGAGACCAAACAGGACTGAACTTCCTAGGACATTTACAACATAATAATTAACTATACTTCACAGAGAGTGAAGACTTTAAATGACTGATGTTGCCAGCTAGGAAGCCACAGCTATGTAGACTGAAGCTTTTTCAGGGGTGGGTTACGAGTGCTCATTGGTTGTGACCGCTAAAATAATTTTGCCAGTGGAATCTGCAAATGGTTTTTAATGTCAGGTGGTCTTAGTGAGCTAAGATTTTTGCAAGGCTTCTGCTGAGCCTGAGCATGACTTATGTCTGGTCTTGTGGGTAACTTAGAAGTGTTTGGGCAGATAATTTTTCATGAAGCCCAATTTAAGAGATTCTTAAAGATTTGCAGCTTGCTCTTAGAGACTTATCCTTAAGAATCAAGAGCTTCTGTTTTTCTTCCAATTTCTGAAAGAGACATATTGGGTAATAACACAATCTTGGGTTTCCTGTTGCTGTTTTGCCTGTTTGTGCAAGGCTAGGATTCCCAACCTAGAGCTCCTTTTAGCCCTGCACTTGCCCATTTTTATCCTTGCTGATGAGGGCAGGTCAGATTATAATAAGACCTGGCCATACCTGACTAACCTGCTGCTTCTTGAGGGTGATGAACAGCTATGGTGTACACTCCAACCTGACCCTCCCAATTGTCTATATAAACATTTAAGGTGGTCCTTAAAAACTGTTAAGAGTTGATAATGAGAACTTCGTGACTACAGAAAGAAGTCAACATTTGAATTTGGTGCACTGTCTTGTGGTCCAAGTAGAATTTAATGGTAGATTTTACTAATGTAACACAGTAATAAACTCCAGTCAGGTGCTTTGGATACGTTGCAATTTAACTTCTCTCCTCTGAGTGCTGTGAAAACTTATATTCAGCTGAGTACATCAGATGGTGGAGATTCCCCCTGCAGGTGCTGCTTGAGGGAGAAAAAGGGGCAAAGGGAGAAAAGCGTGCCAGAAGTGTTTGTTGTTCCACAAATGGCCATCTTCAGACAAATACCCTGGTAATTTACCACACATTGCTGTTATAATACCATTGTTTTTATATATCAGGTATTGGAAATACCCCAGAGTGCTGATAAAACAGGGTGACATGCAAAAAAAGTTAGAGAGAATTGAAACTAGGAATGATAATAGTTAAAGGAAAACAGGGGCTAAGAAACTAACTTTAAGGATTGGATTTTACTTTCTCTGCATTACTGCACTTCTGATTTCGTAAACCTCATGAGTAAATTCCCACCATTGCAGTAATTTTATTTAATAATTATGTTTGGTTGCCAAGTATAAATGAATGTATACTTTGGGCCTAAGACAAGGTCCTTTTTAAGTAACCATGAAAGGTAAGAAAGGTACTTTTGAACTTGATCTGTTCTTCCTTATGGGTGGATCAGAAACAATACTATACTGAAATAAGAATACTGCGCTGAAGTAATGGTGATGCAATCCCATGATATTTTAATGGGATTTAGGTGAAAGTAGGAGCTTTCCTCTCTCTGTCTGAAGCTGAACAGCTAACTGTCTATCAGTGTGGTGGACTGAGCTCTGAAATGCTGTTGGAAAAGGGGTTGGCTTCTCCTTTTCCCTGCATCCTCTACAAAGGTATTCAAAGGTATTTTCCTTTTAAATACTCTGGTTTAGGTCTAAATGACCAGGAATAAGTGGGGTCTGAGATACATATGAATTGCAGAATGGGGAGTGCTCTTTCCTGCTTTTGGCACAGAACACTACTTTGGGCCAAAAAATCATTGCAAATATTACTTGGTAGCTATCCAGGCCTCAGAGATATCTTTCCTTTGGGTTTACCCAACTACCGAAGTTTTCCAGCTTAATTATATCATGGTCACTGTATTTAAACCACAGCAGCTGCTGTTGTGGCCACCCCTATTCTAAAGCAGGAATTCATTGGTCTGTGTAAGCATAGAAAATCAGTTCTTCACTGCCCCCAGCTGCTGCCTGCCAACACCAGCCTCTCCTGCTGGCTTTTTCTCTGCCTTGTTCCCCACAGTTACAGAAGATTTGAGTTTCAGAGATTGAACTTGTCCTCTGCTATGGGAAAGGAAGATGGTGTGAGGGAGCATATTTATGGTCTCTGCTCCACGCTAGGTGTCAGCAGGTTGTGTCCACTCCTGAGCGTGAAGAACTTCCCTGACTCCGATTCCTTCCCCAGGCATGGGATGATGTGGTACTGTTATACCTTTAATTAGTTGTTTGCATTTATATTTAGTCTGAAGAGAATGTCAGATTCATTTGTTTGGGTTTTTTTAAAAAGTTTCTCCTTTCTTCTTTTCCAGTTAACGTATAGGAGTTTGTGTCAGAATTCCCAGCCTTCAGAAACTGCCTAGGTTATTAGCACCTTTTTTTCTCATCAACAGCCACTGTACTTCAGTGAAGGAACAGGAATATTTCTGTGGAGCAGAATGGTTTATGATTATTTCTGAAGGTATTAAAGCACAGCTGGGAAGGGAACCTAGCCTGGCAGTGCATAAACAAGGGATCTTCCTGTCTATGCATGAAAACCATCAATTCACTGGAATGGCAGCTTGCTTGCCACATAAAACACACTTGCTGATGGTCCTAGAAAATGTTTCCCTAGGGCTCCTTAATAGGACATCTACACTTGGTGGCACAGTCCAATTTTCATTCGTCTGCTTACCTGCTTGTGGAAACATAAATGAGAAATGTCAGAGGTTTTCCTCCAGGGTTGTCACTCACAGTCCTTCTCCAGGGGACGTCTTTCTGATTCAATGGTTAGGTCAATTAATGTTCATATCACCACTAATTGCTTTGCTCCAAGAGTTACAAGAAAAATCAAATAGGACATAGCAACAATTATTCTAGGAGCTCTGTGTGACCGGGACAATTTGGAGTAACACAGCTGAATCAGTTGCCTACTGGTCTTTTGAATCCCTCAGACTGAACAATTTTGCTCAGAAGGAGGGTCATTTCAGTGACCGCATCTTGCATATAGTGGCATGACGTTTTCATAAACATCTAACCTAGAGAAATCGCATTCGTTAGCAGGGCAGTCAGCCCCAAGTAACAATCAGGAAGAATTTACACGCCAGAATGGGTAAAATGGGAAGCATAGAAAGAGTGGCACTGCCTAATACTGCTGCCATCCTGGTTATTAGCTATATTAAGACTGCAATCATTAAAACATTGGGCTTCTCCTTCCAATTAGCTCAGAGTGCACTGGGCCTCATTAGTGCCCATGTCCAATAGATAATTGAGCTATTTTCTTGCACCCAATCACACAATGTGGAAAACCAAAAGGGAGTTATGAAGGCCGGATGAGTGCTCAGCGTGTGAGATTTTTATTTTTATGGAGAGGAATAATAGCTTCAGTTTTATTTTCTGGTTCAATGCTCAGGGGGAATGTATAGAAATACAGAATGAACATCCACAAAATAGTGCAGGGAGCAGAAAGCCCTGGCTATGGGTAATAACCTGTCTTTTTTTCTTTTTTCTTTTTTTTTTTTTTTTTTCAAATGTTGAAATATCAGGGCAGTAGTGAAAACCGGCTTTCTGATAATGCCCAGTTATGGGATGGTAACACCTGTTAGTGAACAGTAGCCAGGGGCCTGGGACGACTTCTCTCCAGTTCTCCGGTGCAAGTTATTTGTCTGAAGTGTCAAAGCACTCTGAAGTAAACAGGCAGATTATCATGGGATAATGTATGAAAGATCTGAATTTACAATTTAAAAAATAAAGAAAAAAGAAAAGGGGGGTATTGTGGGCCTGAAATAAACAAACTGTTGACGGAAAAGAAAAAAGAAATCTTGGTTTTTCTTCTTAAGATCAGGCAATCCTGACTTGCAGCGTTGTAAAGCAAAGACTTGTCATCTACAAGGCAAAGGTTTATGATGATCTGACTGAAGACAAACCTGTCTGGGGAGAGGCAAGAGATGCACAAGGAAATAAAGCAGAGAGGAACATTTTCAGACTTTCCTATTAAAAAATACATATTTTTTTTTTTAAATATAGAGAATGCTGTAGAGACTTTGAGAATCTTATACTATTTGTAATCTCACTTTTAAATTGTCCATTGGAAGTCTTTTAGTAAATTTATAAAACGATTTTTCTTTCTCACACAACCCTGCCCCCTGAGTACGAAACACACTCTTTCCTATTCATGTAAGTACTCCAGACCTATTTCCCAACTCCTTTTCCAGAGAAGTATATGTACCAACAATGGAAGGTTATTTATCATGACTGTCATAATTAGACCCAATTGGGAAAATGAGATACTTTCAGTGAATTACAAACCTGCAAAAGTAACCTGCAGAAACTGTTTTGCTGAACATGTCTAATAACCTGCAGCCATTTACCATGAGTTCCAAATGTCAAATTATTAGCACAAAGGCAAGTGTTTGTGCATTTCAATTCATTAAATCAAAACGATCACAGTAATTTTGCTAATATTACAATGCACAAATGCACACCATCTCAGATAGTCATTTTGAAGAGAGGACATTTTTTTAAAGGAAGTAAACTTCACTAATCTAATTATTCATTATTAAGTTAAAGGTATTTCTGTTGTATCTGGATAGTCATCGGCTCAGTCAGGTATGAATTGTTGGTCTACTTTAGCATCTGTTATTCTTACAACAGGACATCAGTGAGAACATTCTCCTGGGCTCTGGTTTACATTTTCAGGCCGTGGGCAAGGGAACCCTGAAGCATGCTGTGAGCAAATGGCATCCTTGGAGCCTGATTTGTGTGGCAATGCAAACAGTGTGCTCCTGGTGATCCTGACAGAAGTAATTGGCTGAAACACTTCTTGAAAGATGAGTCTAGAAATGAAAAGGTTCTAGAAGATTTGTGTGTCCTAAATTTTGGCTCAGCCTTCTTCCTCCTTCCCACTGCTGGCAATGCTCTGGACTGCAGGAGTCGTGCTGCCCTGGGTACCCTGTGCAGCGGCCAGGACACATTGTGTGATTATTTATTTGCAGATGGAGGTTAAACAAGGATCCTGCTACACCCTGAGTAGGCTTAGCTTTTTTGGGGGTTATGGTTTTGGGTTTTTTAACTTGTATTGTTTCTTTTTATTCTAAAGTGGAAAAATATATTCTATTTTTGACAATTCTACATGAAATTGTGCAAACGGCTCCTCAGGTTTGACAAAAGACCTACAGGATAATGCACTAAAGCTTAGTATTAAAAAAATTAACAAAAATTGTGCTAAGAGCATCATAACTTCAAGTAATGCAAAAATAAGTGAAGGATTTCTGAAAAGCAGTACATTCATTTAATGCTTGTCTGGAAAACTAAATGTATTGACTAGATAAGGAAAGAAAACCAAAGAACAACTCCTGGCATTCGCTCATCCTTTTTCCTTGATTTGACTTTATTATGCATTATAAATAGGAAAAGACTTTGTATTACAAAGTGAAGTCTGTTTTTAAAAAATGAAACAAATAAACTAAATGTTAGTGTGGTGTGAACATCCACCAAATTATCTTTTTATTGAAATGCTTTTTTGAAAGAGTTGATATAGGTTTCTGTTTAATAAAACTCTGAAGCTCAGGTAGTAAGTTAATTCTAGGTCCAGTGTTAGCACATTTACTAGTAAAAAGGGAAAATGGGTCTGCTATGGCATGTAAATTTAGAAGCGTAGGTCTGAATTCACTGGTATTTCTCAGTGCTTGATTTAGCATAAATAGGACCAAAATTTTCCTCCTCGCTTTCACATACAAGGGAAATACAAGTCCAGCCAGGAGTCCATACTGATGTCTGCCTTATGTCTTAAAAGTTCCTGATTTGTGTGCAGTCATAACGAGCGGACAGCTAAATATTTAATTATTTAATGCATTTTTTAAAAAGTGGAAAAAAAAGGTAGTATTTTTTTGCAATTACTCTACGGTGACACATATCTATCCATGCCTTCGTTAACATAGACAATACCCTGCATGGTTTGTGTACAAGCAGAGCTGTGGTTTTTTTCAATCGCCTCTGAAAATAGGAAAATCCAAATAATCAAAATGAAGTTTCAGGGAGTCTGGAACTACACCATGGGGGTCAAAGAAGCCTTTTCTTATATTTTAGTGTTCCTGAGTTAAAGATTAATTTGTATTCTTTAAATCTGAGAACTTTTCAGTTTATTACACACATGACGGTGTAAACTCCTAATTTGAGTTAGAAGAGGTACTTGAAATACAATAGGAACTCACTAGTAGCATTAAATGAAAACAAATGGAAGATAGGAAAAAGTTTCGGATTTATTAGTCATGAAGCTACAAAAAGAGTCGTTCCACAGAATGTTCTGAGAGCTAGTTGAAATAGGAGTTGGTAACGCACAGAACTGAAGTAAGTTAAAATTCACTGTTTCTGTTCTACCTTTGCATGAAAGGAAAACCTTCATCTCTGCTTATCAGAACAAGGTTTCATGCAGCAGGGAAAAGGTCAATTCTCTGAGAACAGGAAGATATTTTCCACCACCTAGTGAGGGCTACGTTGGAGATGCAGTGCAGATAAGACAAGTCTTTCCATTTGCCTCAGCATATCTGGGAGAAGACCCAGTGCCGGTTGCTGGGTGCCTTTGACACAGACCTGCAGAATTTCAAAAGTGAAAAAAAAACCTCAACAGATGTTTTGTCTGGTGATAACTCTCCATCATTTTTTTTTTTTTTATACCATGCAATACATGCACATTTTGTATTAGCAATTGAAACAGGAATTGGCTCTTACATTAGAGGCAAATGCTGGCGTGTAAGAGAAGAGATGTATATTCTTAGAAATGTATGTGCAGCGTTTTTTGAAGGAGGTGGCTTTGGTACTGTTATGCATGCATATGAACGGCCCTGAAATTCTAGAATTGTAGTCTTTAGAGAAATGTATTACTGTTATGGAAAAAATAGATCTTAATATCTTAGACTTTTATCTGTTCATCTGAATCTGGACCGGAAGGCTAGCTATGGACTATCTCTACTCTGAAACATTTAGTATTCACTTTCTAATGCTGAAGACAAGCATTTTCTTTAGCACTGTTAAGTTTCATCTTTTCAAACCATGATGTATCCTTCAGTAGGAGGATCAAGCTCTACCAGCTTGTTGTAAACTGTGAATTTAACAGTCTTGAAACATTTGTGGTAAATTAATTTCAGCTTTGTCTCCTAAAGGCAATCTTTAGTACCCTGAACATTTTCACTGAAATCCATGTCACAAGTGAGATATAAAACACAGCAAATCATGTATTTGGATTATAAAATAAATCATTTCATATTTATTAATGCTATTTAACTGTAGTGATGAGGCAAAGGGACACTGATAATTGCAAATTTGAAGGTTCTCTGTTTTGAAAAGGCATTTCTACCAGCCCAGCTGGTAGAAAAATATTCATCAATCAATTAGGACTGTCCCAGGAATTTATTAAGTTTTATATAAGCTGTTATTTCTGCCTAATTACATTATGAATAAACAGCTGCAATAAACAGCGAGATTCAATCTTCTGAATAAGCACATAACTACATTCTTCACTATTTTCTGGTCTTTGACAGCTCAGTAGTTAAATTAGATGAACATGGAGTATAGTACATGAAAATGGATTAGAAAGAAATTGATAATGTAGCACATTTTCTTCACTTCCTTCTAAAACACTTAGTGAAAAGCAATCAGTTCTAAGAACCTCCATCCATGTATTCGTTAATCAATACGAATGTTCAGCCTGCTCCAAGATATTTTAACACCTGTCAAAGCTAACTCATTGTTCAAATCTTACATGGAATTGAAAACCACAACTGAAAACCTTTCCCATCTCCAGGGGATTAACTCGGGGGGAAAAAAAGACAGTGTGATTCTGGTTAATAGAAATGAGAGAGGGGGAAAGATCCAATTCTCAGCTGATCCAATTATTATTAGAAAAACTATGTAAAAAAAAATAGAGCTGGGAGAGTGAGGAGTTTAATCATGATTATCTCCCTCTTGTGAGGCAGCGTGAAAATCTGCCAAACCCACCTTTGCTTGGTTACCCTGGAGGTGTGAGAGGGAAGGAGAGGTAAATGTAAAATGATGCATCCGAGAGGCACTGTGATAGAGCGCAGCAAGGGAACTAATTTCCTCTCACACCGGGAAAAAGAATCCTTTTCAAGTCTTGTGATATTATTAATGAACTATGAAACTCTAGTAAAGAATTTGGGTCCATGTGTTATGGCTCCCTGGCAGAGCAGAATATAGCTACATTTGTTGTGGGGTTAACAAAAGATCCCTGATGTATAGAACGTTCCTCCCTCCCATTATAAACCTGGTTTAATATCTCTATAATTCTGTCTTTATAATGTGTGTCATATATTATGCCCCTATAATACCTATCTTTAATATTTTCTCTCTATTACAATGAATATATTAGTTGGCAGGTTTAATATCTCCTCTCATTCAAATCACATTAGGCTCAAGCATGACAAACAAGTGTGAAGAGTATTTTCTTGAGTTTTTAAAACACAGCCATCTGAAATTTATACAGCTCTGTAGTTAAAATTGTAAATTAAATGTACCATTTATGATATTTTCCCTTCAGAAAGGGAAGTAGGGGGTACTGCCTTGACACTATCTGAATTAACATACAGTATTGTTTTTAAACATGTATTAGTGACTTATATGTGAATATATTAATTTCTGTATATGTATTTTCCCCTTGTTGTATTACTGCTAAGGGAACTGGGGCTTGTGCCCTGACTGCACAGCCAGGTGTGTACAAACATCCTCAGACACCATCCAGGACTCTTCTCTGGGCTGTCCGGGGATGCAGGTTGGCCTCAGACTTGTGGCAGCTCCTCTTGGGAGACTGCTGCTCCTATCTTGGTGTCTTCTGTGAAGAGGACACTTGTCTACTGCAAACAAAATGGATGCTGTAATTACCCTGCATTTCTTTCATAAAGTGGAACAAGAAGCAAACCATTTATCAGGCTGCTCTTCACTGTTGGTTCATTCATTTGCCTCATGGCAGTACCTGTGCCAACAGCCAGAGCTAGGCTGGGTGATGCAGGGACACCATTGCCACACAGCGTGTGCCCCAGCCACATGCATCTCATGTCACTGGGTGGCCCAAAGTTTCTTCTTTGGGGCAATCCCAGTCCTCAATGCAGGCTGGGCAGAGAATGGGATCAGAGCAGTCCTGAGGAGAAGGACTTAATGGTGTTGGTTGATGAGAAACAAAACATGAGCTGGCAATGTGTTCTTGCATCCCAGAAGGCCAACTGTATCCTGGGCTGCATCAGAAGCAGTGTGGCCAGCAAGTAGAAGGAGTTGATCTGCTCCTCTGCTCTGCTCTGTTGAAACCCCACCTGGAGTGCTGCGTCCAGCTCTGGTGTCCTCAACACAGAAAAGACATGGACCTGTTGGAGCAGGTCCAGAGGAGGGCCATGACTATGATGAGAGGGCTGGAACACCTTTGCTATGAAGACAGACTGAGAGAGTTGGGGTTGTTTAGGCTGGAAAAGGGAAGGCTCTGGGAAGACTTTATAGCAGCCTTCCAGTGCCTAAAGGGGCTACAGGAGAGACTCTTTTATCAGCAAGTGTGGCAAAGAGTAACTGTTTTAAACTGAAAGAGGGTAGATATAGATTAGATATTAGGAAGAAATTCTTTACTGTGAGACACTGATCTGGTTTGTCCAGGGAAGCTGTGGATGCCCCATCCCTGGAGGTGTTCAAAGTCAGGTTGGATGAAGATTTGAGTAATCTGGTCTACTGGGACGTGTCCCTGCCCATGGCAGAGGTGCTGGAACTAGATGATTTTGAAGTCCTTTCCAACCCAAATCATTCACTGATTCTATGATATCTGTCTGTTTATTTTTTTCCCATGAACAGGCAAGTCCAGTATGAAGAGAATCAGAGCAGTTCAGCAGCTGAATCCAGGGAGCTATTTACAGTGACCTCGTGGTCATACAGCACAGCATCTCTTCTTATTAATAGTTCTGCTCCAATGCTTAGCATTAATCTTTGTTGAAGCCATGGAAAAATGTATGGATTATTTGTTTTTGATTTATAAAGAGATTATGTGGTGATGAAAAATGCCATCTTGACAGTACTGAAAACTATGCATATCATCTTCCCTTGAGCTAGGCAGAGACAACACAGACTGCAACCCTGCAGGCATTTTTTTGGCAAAGCCAAAGATTTCCTTCTGGAAATCTTTTCCTAAAGAGATTTTTTTGGTGGAAATTTTTTTCCACAAGTAGTAGATTAGATAGGCTCAAAGCTGTGGGCACCTTGAGAGTTTTCTTCCACAGTGCAGCAGTGGCATTACTGCTTTTCTGACATTCTGATCAAGGCCTGAGGTCCTCTCCCTCAACTGGTGAACCTGGCAACCAAACCTCTAGCCACTGAGAAAAAAGAAAAATAACAAAACAAAGAAATGGTATGAGATCACAGTAATTCTTTCCTAATGTGGAATAATTTGATTGCTATTTCTGAGAGAAAGTGAACAAAACAGCATGTATCACTATACTGCTGTATCACTCAGTAGTAAATATGTATACTATATATAATTCTGCTTACTCTATCTCCATAAGGCCACAGGAGGCCTAGAAAAGATGGCAAGAAAGCCATGGGAATGATCATAAAAATGAAATGTTATTTATTTGTAGAAAACACTGGACTGGACCTTTCTGAGTTGGAAAATTGATATCTGCAGTAAGGATCTAATAGGAACCTACAAAATTATCAGCAGGATGAGGAAGTGAATTGTGAGTCATGAATTTTTTGTTTTCTATGAAGTAGAGATTTTAGGAGATGTCTACTTGGAGAAATAAATTTCCCAATGACAGTGTTAGGCAACCGTTTTTAGAAGGAGGGGCTGTTCTTCCCAGTGGGTAATTAAATTGCTGAACTGATTGCCATGGGGTTACTGTGCTTAGAAAAATTAAAACAGACGGTTTCAAAAAGGAATTAATTAGTGTCAGTAAACAAGGTGATGTAGATATAAGCATATATATATGATAAAGCTTATATATATATATATAT
>VZRU01012594.1:634062-658219 GCA_013398155.1 Pedionomus torquatus | reverse complement strand
TTTTTTTATTTTATTTTTTTTTTCCCATTGGTTGGACTAGATGATCTTAAAAGGTCCCTTCCAACCTAGGTGATTCTGTGATTCTGATAATCAGTAGCTGCCTATTCTAATAGTCTTTCCTTGAATTGAGTAAGTTTTACTGTGGGTTGTCCCACAGCCTTAGCAATCTCTCAAGAGCTTACTGGGTGTCTGCCCAAAACTAAAGCCAGCACTGGTGATCTGCGCACAGATTTCAGAAAACATCAGAGGAACTAAGGTTTGATTTCTATTTCAATATGCTGGGAACATAATACTGTCAATTTGCAGGTGAGCTTGACTTGGAAATTTCAGGTTGGTAACAGGCCACCATATATAAAATGGTCTGTTTGAAAGAACCAGGATTCTGGACTGAGTGTTTGATCATCATGGGGAGAAAGAAAAGCAGATACATGTGAAAAAAAGTCAAGTTGAGAGTATTTGCAAGGAAGTAATGGCTGCTCTTTTAGGTGAGCTGTAAAATACATTTTAATATCATTGTCTGTAGGAAAAAAACAGAATGATCCCAAACATAGTTACCTGCAGATAAACTGTAATAAAAGTTCCACAAGTACACAGTTCTCCATTTTCTATTCTCAAATTGAAATGTTTAGATGAAACAACTTGGGACTGATTTTGTGTTCCATATACAGCTATTGAAATTGTCAGAATGGAAAAGACCCAGGCAGTTGGTCAAGACTTACACTTACGTACTGAAATATGCACCTTCTTTCAGATATGAAAGTATCTAAGTAACAGAAATCTGCAATATCTGTCTTGGACCATTACAGAAATTAATTCACACATTTATCTTGGTGTAAAGTCTCATGCAGCTTTCTTTTGCGGGAGCTCCCTACATGGACAAAATGAGTTTTGCTGGCACTGTACACTTAATTACTGAAACAAAGGTGCTACAGTTTGATCCTTGGATTATCGCAGCCTTGCCATGGGGAACTTAAGTTACTAGATGTGACTCTGGCTTGTCGACTTTTAGCATACTTTCTCAATTAAGCTGTGCATGCCCCCAAATTAAATAGCAATTCATAATTACTGCAAATTGATTTCTACCCAGGCTGTGGTTAGAGCTGCCAAATGAAATGTCAGAGAGGAATGTCTTCCTAACTTAGAATATTATACTGATTTTCTTAAAAAATTGTCTTAGCATTTACAAACATTTGGTAAGTAAACCTCAGACCTCTATCCAATCTTTTCTTTATGAAATACAGGAAAATCTCAACTATTTATCATTCTCTGAATTTTATTGTACTGCCTTTTGTGTATTTAGGATCAGTTAATATGATTCGTACAGAAGACCAGAGGGTAATTTAAATTTTAATATATTGCAGTCAGGCAGTGTTAATGCATTATTTCTGTCTGTGGAAAGGCACTGCTTCTCTGATTGACTGATTATGGCAAAAAGGAAAAATCATATCTCTAAGATGCATCACAAAACGACATAAAATAGATATAAATATGTCAGTTTATTATGGCATCACAGGCACTAGTAGGATTTGCCAAATGTCAGTTTGCCAATGTGTTGCAGGTATCTGCAAGCCTTGGTGACTCCAGATGTCAGTTGGAAATAATGCAGAAAGATCTGACTTGGATTCTGAGTTCAGGATGTTCACTGTGCTGGACTGATTTGCAAATCCCTAGCTGTTCAGAAAGGAACTAAAGAGTATGTTACGCTTACAATTCAGAATATTAGGGTCCAGTTCTTCACTTAGCCATAGACTTTCTGCTTGCTCTTGTGGTCTCTCGTACACCAGGCACCTGCTCGTATCCCACACCTCCCTCCCTCCCCTGTCCAAAAGAAGCCTGCCTGGAACCAAATCCTTCTAAAGCAGTTTTGTCTCTTCTTGTATCTGTATAGCATAATAAGCAATAGAGCTCCAATCTCTGCTGAGCTTTCCAGGCAATACAAGTAATACCATTAATATTTACTAATCATCATAGCCAAAGCTTAAGTCACAAGAGCAGGGCGGTGAAAGCCTCAGCTCTTCTGTACACTGCCAGTCAGCTAGTCTTCACCTTTATCCCCATCGTGTTTTATGAAGAGCCTTCCAGCTGGCTCCCAGCATGGTGCACGCAGGCTATTAAGCTGTTTTACAAGAGTGAGTGGCATATTCATAAAGGCGATTAAGCAAGGTACAAGTATCAGAAAAGCAAGGATTTTGTGGTGTGCTTCATTAGCACTCATGCAACATAGCTGCAAGAGCAAGTGGAACCTTTGAATTAAGCTGTAATGAAGGGAATTATGACAAGGATACTCCTCAAAGTGAATCTTGAGATTATAAAATAGGTTAGTTGCTAAATATATAAACATGTTAATGACTGACCATTAGCCCACCTTATTAAGGACATAGAAAGCAATTTATGCAATATAAAGAGTAATGCAGTCTAGATTTTCCTTCTCTGCTGAATTACTCAGCAATCGTAATGTAAGTTGAATTTGTTGCCCTTTATGTGGTAAAGTTCAAACTTAGATGACTTAGGAATGGAGTGTCTCTCTATAAGTGGTATATATAATGAAACTTTTGAAGTTTTACTGGCTTATACTGGCTAGAGAGATGACTTTTTAAATAAAAGGCACGTGACTTAACGACAGCTTTTTTAATACCTATTAGGCTCATATCTGGCACTGATTTCAAACCTTCTTCTAGACAAATGCACTATCTTCAGATATTTCCATTTTGCACGATGCATAGTTCAGAGTTTGAAATCAGCATTACAGTTTTGGTAATCATTACTTATATAAAAATTTTTGAACCATTTCTACTTAAATTCCATATACCGAGTATTGGTATTTACACAAGCTGAACAAAATATTCGGAGTAACAGAACTTGCTGTATTGGTATAGATCATTTATTCATGAAGTCCAGTAGCCATCTGCAGCAGCAAGCTATAACTGAGAAGGAGGCAATCATCTTTTATAATTACAACTAACTGAGTATACATCAGTGCATACTATTTGTTATAAAATTTTCAGTTTATCATCGCAAATAAAATCAGGGTCAAACTCTGCATTAAAGACACAAATAAAATGGATTTGAAGCTTAGGTTACTGGGAGCCACAAGCTCTCACCACAAACGTAAAATTCCGAACTATAAAAATATCTGATTCACTTTCTAAGTGACTCAGCATGATGCTGACGTACATATACACGATACTGAACAAAGCAACTAAGGAAAATGGAGAAAAATATGAGAAGGAAAGATAATGTGTCTGACAATAACAGTGAATTATGCCATTATAATTACATAATAAAAACTTTTTGTGCAAAAAATACTGTATCTTAACAAGTTTTTAAGAGAAAAAAAAATATGTAAAAGTAATCGTTACAATAATATTGGGGGAAGACCAGATATGTTTCAATTAAATGATCTGTTTTAGCTTCTTGATAAGTTAGATTTTACAAAAGTGAAACAAAACTTACAAATTTACTACTATTATTAGATTTGAAATGGAGGAATATAAATCTGCACAAGCATATTCTGATTACACAAGAAAGCCACCATTCAGACACTAGTGCATAGGCAGGTACTGTCATATTTTCCAAATATCCTGTCAAGTCCTTTTTGGAGGTATTGGTGTGTTAGAGATGGAATATCTAGAGGATGAGATCAGACCCATGAGTGCAGTGCATTTACTTTTTGCCACAGCCCCAAAGCCAGTGCAGCCAGAGGTGAGGAAATGTCAACATGCAATAGTATCTTCAGGCCATATCTTGACTCCAGCATATTAGGGAGGATAACCTCAGCCTAGAAGTCAGGCTGGTGAATGCAAATAATCCTTCTCAGATAGCATCTCCTCTCCTTGCATGACCTCAGGCACAGAAACAGGACTTAGTTCAGGCCACTGCAGTGGTGCAGCTGGAAAGGAATGATGTGGTGGAAGGAAATGAAAGTCCTAATTGCATATTATTAAGTAGAAGGAATTAAATGCTCAGAAGATTTTGATACTGCCCAAGACTGTTCTGTACAATTAAAAACCTATAATAGAGTACAGTGTGTAGACTTAAATAAAAAAATTCAAATGGCTGGATCTGAAATATTTGAAAGGCCAATATCCATAATCTTTGAATATTTAACCTTCTAGAAAATTTTATAGCATGTACGTTACGTCACTATGTGACTGTAAAGCTGAAAAACCTCAGCAATAGTACATAAGCATTACTGTAACTGCTAGCCAGAGAGATGAACTGCCTGTACAAAGATGCTTTGCTTCTGTGATATTGGACAAAATAGGATCATCTTGGAGACGGCAATTCTTACATTTCAGAGGAGAGCTAATCAGCTGCCAGGGAGCAGTATGATTTCTTCTGCCACCTTTAGCTGCTCTGTGACCTCTACAAGGAGTTATCCAAGCTGGTACATGTAATGGCTGCTGCAAAGATTTCTGTATAAAACTATGATAGCACATTACAGTGACTGAGTCAAAAAAAACCCCACCCCCAACAGTAAACCCCACAGCATCTCTATGTCCCAAACCTATCTCTATTGTAAAGTCATTCTGCTTCACCTGCCAAAGGCAGGGGAGGTAAAATGTCCCCCTGTGCCAGCTCCTGAGCAGGAACACACTGACTGCTACCCACCTTGTGCCCGTGCAGGTGGAAAACAGGGTTGAACGTTCTGCAGTTCTTGTGAGTGATGTGCACTTTCAGTTCCTTCCAGTGGTGACTTTCAGGTAAAATCCATTCTCTTTGCCAGATATCCTAAAACTGTTTGGGGAAAATGTAGCACCTTAGTACTGCTTTTCTCCCCGACGGCTTTGATGGCTGATTAGGCTCCTTTTTAAATTCACTTAGAGGCTTCCTGGCCCCAGGCCTGCCTTTCAGTCTCTACATCCAAAAGAAGTCAGATGGAAGAAATTTCTTCCAGGGCTAACTTGAAAAACAATCAGTTCTTTTAAACTGTTGCCTTCAAGATGGCTGCATACTCCTTATCATATCTTTCTCTCTTCAAACCTAGTTACCTCCCTTTAAAGTGAGCAACAGATCCAAGCAGATGTTTTCTTATCAAGAATTCATACTAGACCTATTTATTTTAAATTAGCATATCTCATTAACTGTCTCAAGGACACTGGCTGAATTCATCTCTTAATGAGTATCTCAGAAATCTAGCTTTTCGAAAGCGAAATGTAACTGAAAATAGCTGCACTTTAACTCTCTCACTTCCAGCACAGGGTTTGGTAGGCGAGCAGTTGAGGATAGGGCTTTCCTAACCAGCCTTTGTGAAAAGCCACACTACTATTCCACCTGGCATTTTGGGGTTAGGCTACAGCAGCCTGTCTTGATCCACCTCGAAGAACAGAGAAGTCAGAGGGGAGGATCATCCATGCGCCCAGCATGGAGAGGCTCTGGGTCAGCCACTGCTGGGCTGCAGCCCAGAAACATGGCTGCAAAACACCTCCCTCCCTGGGACCACACAAGGAAGGCCCTTCCCCTGCATGTCCCCCTACTGAGATTTATGAGAGCCCTGCAGCAGGGAAGGGAGTGCAATGAAGAACAAGAATGCCTCCATCACCGTCTGCTGTATAGCCTGTTGATACGTGTATTTTCTCTGGTTCCCTGATCATATTTTCTCCATAAGTAGCTGCACTAAAATTATTTTGGTACAATATTTAATCATTCAAAAGGAAATCACAGACTGATGTGATATTTCAATTGGATATAATCCAAACCCCCACATTTATTTGTTCTAATATACGAGTATTAGTGAAGCCAGAATGCCTCCGAGGCTTCATGGATCGCATTTTTTTTTGTACTTATGAAAAGGCCTTAGCAAGTGTTATGATGTTGTCTATATATCTTCCATAGAAAGGCATATTGGTATAGTGCTTATTAAAGGAAGTATAATTACACTAGAAATACTAAAATATTACACTGACCATGAGGTCGGAAGAAATGGCTTCTTTCAAAGGAACAGGCACATAAAGATCCAATTTTAGGGTGAATTTATGTGTGACATTGCAGCAATCAGCTGATCTGTTGAACCTGTTCAGGGAAACGCTTTTATCTAAGACACAAGATGTTGGGGTAACGCAGGATGGGTGTGGGCATGGCCTGAGAGTAACCCAAAGCCCACTGTAACTTTTACTTCCATGAGGGTATTTCTGTCCTAAATACTGGTTTAGCAAGATCCAGAGAGACTTCAGCTACTTGACTGCTTGTAGGAGGTAAGTGGAGACAAAACTCAAAGCATAATGTGCATCTAGATGGGCCCCAGTACAATACGCTTTTGAAAGGCATACCAGGGGAGGTATGGCTGGAAAATAGAACGGAATAAAGGGATTATGGGGAATGAGTGAATATTTAGAAAAGATGAAAGGCTCAAGGGCAAGGATGTTACAAATAAAAAGAGATTTCAACTTCAAAGAAACCCACAAAAATAAAATATGTAGAAAATCAACCTGGAAATTCTGTTCACACCTGGGATGATTGATTTGTGAGACATTTCCAGCACCTCAGCTGTAGTTATCCATTCCAACAGTTCATTTGAATTTCATAGAATTTATTTTAAATCCAAGCAGTGTATTGCCACATAACTGTGTTGCTGAAATTATTTTTCAAGGCGTTTGGGCCTTCGCTTCTGTGAGGGGTCAGTGTGGCTCAATCGTTCAGTGCAGCATCACAGCTCATGAAAAGGGAGTGAAGGGTGTGCCAGCACTTCCATCACAAAACTCATTTTCAAGAGTTTAAACTTGTTGAGACATTTAACAATGCACTATACCAAAGAGCAGTACTAGGGGAAAAAAATCAATATTATAATTCAAAAAAGTAAGTAAAAAGTGCTCTTTGCTAATGAAAACAATGACAGCCATGCTTTCTGGAAGAAAATGAATAGTGCTTAAACAACAGACAAAACATATACTAACTCAAACTTATTCATATTTATGTGTAGCTTGCCTAAATTTAACAGAATTGAAGCAGATGGTGGTAATACATGAAAACATTAACATTTCTGCAGCTAGGATAGTCACAACAGCCAAAGAAACAGACTCAGAGATCTCTCCTTGCTTCACACTCCTTTAAATGTTAATGCAAATTGTATGTATGCATTTGGAGAAGAACTTGGAGTCTCCAAAGGAATCGTATTATCTGCTTAAATTTATATACCTTTTTTTTGTTTGTTTTTTTTTTTTTCTCAAGAGAGAACTGTTTAGTTCTGCTCCTAGATAAAAACCAAGAAAATGCCTTAAGATGGGGTATTATTATGCAGAATACATCTCTGTGTTTATGCCATAATCCCATTAGGTTTCGAAGCACCTAACCTCTAGAGATTTCAAGAGAACATAATCATGGAGGTATAAACATCTGCATGAGAAATGTTGTTTTGGTGGGCTAGGGAAGCTGGGTATTAAATAGCTTTAAATCTCATTGTTAAAAAAAAGTAAATAAAAATTTGATACATATAAATAAATGTGGTCCTAAAGATGCTAATCTACCAGCAGGGTAAGGTGTAGAGCAAGGAAAATCACAGTGTAAACCTCCATGGGAGTACTAATTGCAGGTCAAACTAGCAGCATGCCTTTTGTTTTCATTTATTAATTAGGTGATACATTAATTATAGTAATGCAATTATATGCTAGCTTTCTTGTTACTGCTTTGCTTTCTTTAGTCTAGGTAGAATGGGCACAAGCTAGAAATATAAACCATTCCAGGTAGTCCTGCCCTAACTTCTCTGAAAGTAAGGGGTTTTAGCCCTGACTGGCATCCCATATTTAGTGGTCCTTCAGCCACAGCTATCCCTTGACAATTCTTGTTGCGTGATCATAACTGCAGATTTGCTATGCAAGGCAAACTCCAGCTCTTTGTTAAATATATGACTTCAGCGGATGGTGCAGCAATGTACATGAGAGCAGATTTTGACTTATTTTCACTGCCTCTGCACTAGCAGAGTATATAAATCTAGAAGCAAAATCTCTTCAAAGTGTGCGTGTTGTATCAAGCCTTGCACAAATAAGAGCAGGTGAATTTCTATTTAGTCTGAAAAATCTTTTTTCCAAATAACTGCTTAATTGTTTCTTCTGTACAAAAAGAAAGTTGCTAGAGCCTGACTCACAGAGTTCGAGCTGCTGGACCTGGGGAACATACAGCCATTGCACAGGGTCTTTTTTGGCACTCCATTGGAAAAGAATGCGATTTTACTTGTCAACAGCCAATATAAAATATACTTTGACAAGTCCCAAATACAGGTCCCTTTGGAGACAGTAAATGCGGCAGCAGCTGCTGTCCCCTAACAGTGTTCCTTTCTCTAAAATGGGATCTGTTGTTATCACTGCAGAGAATTATAAGGGACCAAGTTATAAACACTGTTTATTTTCACAATGGAAATTTTGCAATAATTTGTGCCTTAAGATTTGGAATTCAAGCTACATTCCAGCAAGGACAGCAAAACAAACTTTTTTTTTTTCCTAAATTCCACTTTTACCTGCTCACACTCTCTTGCATGTTAGCTGGGTGTGTGGTGCACATAATTATTATTCTGTTCTTTTGACAAATTATAGGGGATGAAAAGGGAATTTACAAAATGTTTCTTTAAAAAGAATGTAACATTAATCTATTTACCAGGACTTAATTAGCCAAAGTTCACATATAAATGGAATTTTATTTAATCCTACAAAAGTGAAGAAAAATTGGCAAATCAGTCCCAACAAAGTACAGTTTTAAAATGGAAGAAATATCCACCTGCTACCAATTAAGTCACTACTTTTTCATAAGAAAGTGATGGCTGATTATACTAAATTTACCCTTGTGGTAATTGTCACTAATCTTCAACATATTGTATGTCTTGCTCTTATGAATCCCATATCCCCTTCTGCCATAAATATTTCATAAAATATTCAAAGCCAGTCCACAGCCAAGTAATAACAAATGTCAAATGACACATTAGGAAGATTCATAGCTATTTTAAGTACGAATTTCATATAAAAGCCTAACTCATTTATTGTGGTCAGTGTTAAGGATCGATTTTAGCAAAGAAATGCTCAGCAATTAGTATCAGCACCTTTACTGCCAGTTTATTATTAAAGTAGAATTAATAGAGATTACTCAGGGTACTTGGTAGAAGACTGGGCACGATGGTCTATGCAGTTGTGTGTGTCAGCCTAATTTCCAAAGGGCTAATTGGAAAAGGCTGTAGTAAACGGAAAGATCTTAACTTTGGTGGGCTTTCTAACCTTCTGTGCCATTAATGAGTTTTCAAAGTCTCTATTCCTGAAAGCTAAGATACATATTTGGTGGTGTTCCCTTTATTGCCATTAGCTCAAAGCTCACTCTCTCCCTCTATGTAAAAAAAAATAATCCTTTTTTGGGGGGTAAAGCATAATTTCAGGTTTTCTTTCCTTTATAAATAAAGAAAATAAGAAACAGTAGGAATAATTAGACTCACATTTGCCCAAATGTGATTTTATTGAACTTGAATTGTGATGGCCAGCCCAAAAGAGGCTGGGTGTCTGTGCACAGGTGCAGGCAAATAATGAGATGAGGATCATGTGCAAGGCTTCAATACAAATTACTTGCCTGAGGAGTGGTGATGAGAGGAGAGCAGGTTATAAAGGTTGCTTTTTTAGTACATCTGGGCTGGCTGAAGCAAAGTGAATGTATTGCTGAGTATATAGACCTTGTTAATGATGAGCTTATGGAGACAAGTTCTTGGCTGTATGTTGCATGTCTCAAGGTGAACATTGTTTTTTTGGTGAGTATTGATCACAGTTATGAAGAATGACTGAGGAAAAAGTGATAGCCAGGGTAATGCTGAAGGGTGCTGTTTCTCTTTATGTGTTTCACTCTGTATGTTCTGGTTTATGTCTTAGATCAGTACACGTTAGCGTCTTTTCTGAGACAGGCAGTGGTAGATGTTGCTACACCAAAGCAATAGGTAGCTCATGGCTATGCCTTAGAGTGACCTCAGCAGTGGAGGAGATTGTGGTTTCTCTCATGGTGTCTTTGAATAACAAATGCAGTGAATGGCCCTAACTGCAAGGGTTGATGCACCTGAAGAGGTGTCGGGCATACTGCTTTGTGTGTGCTGTGGACACAGGCAGTGAGGGTAGGGAGCTGTACACCAGGCTGGTCAACTGTGTGGAGTGAGTTTCTCCAAACCTGGTCAGAGAGCTGATCTGGTGAGTGGGTTGTGACCAGTTTTGCTGAATTTTCAGATGGGGAAGGAACATAGGGCTACCAAAATGGCTTTATATGTTGTTCTAAGAGCATTGCACAGTGATGGGCTTGTCCCTGTGTGTTTATGAGCTGATAGGGCTTTCTTCTTGGATGTGTATCTGCTATATCGCTCACTCTTGAAATATCTATGTTTGGGTGGGGAAGAGTTGTATAAGCATTGGTTAAGTTATGTTTGTGACTATAAATCATAAATAACAGAATTGAGGTTGTAATAATGGGAAGTGGAGACGCTGCATTTTACCTTGGGTAAAATAGCTTGTTGCCAGACTATGACATCTTCCTTGCCTTTTCTTTTCCTCAGTTTCTCTGTTTAATACTGTGTTCACTTATTTTGTGGTTAAATAAAACTAAACACGTGATGAGCGTTATGAATTTTCTGCTTTGTTTTAGCATAGTTGCTACACATTTATATACTTTTGTTTAACTTTGGGGTTTTTTTAATCCACCCTTGCGAATGGATATGTACCCTGTGCAGGAGGACTATGTCCCTGTCTGCAGCCTGTCGTTTTACTCTTCTTGCTACCTTGAAAATATAGAGTGACTACCTACAGGGTAGAGAAGATTTGTTCTTAATTAACTTGGTTTCATTATGCATTGTATCCTAGATTGTTTGTGTAAATAATAATACATGAAATAACTCGCTAGAATAATGGAAACCATTTTACTCCAAGTTATCTTTAACATTACAGGAATGAGACTATGATATCATTTGAAAAAACCCAAACCTCTCCCTGGTTTCACTTGGATTAGGATTTATTCCATTAGATATTCAAGAGATGGGATGGGATGAGCTGAGCAGGGTTTTAGGAGCCAGGATAACTTTTAATAGTGCAGAAGGTTGTGGCAAATGGACTTTGCCCATTACCCTGAGGGTGAGCCAGGAGGTCCCAGTGCTTTGCTCGCTACCTAATCCTGCAGCTGGTGTTACCTATCACCTGCTGCACAGTCTTAGCAGAAGGGAATGTGGACCAGATCATGTAAGGGTGTATTAAATCAAACTGCTGTCAATTATAGGGTGGAGTCAGGTGAACAGACAAAGGCAATAACCTCTTAGATTTCCCTATTGTAAGTCAGCAGAGCTTAGCTAATGAACTCCCTCTGTCAATGTGGACAAATTAATTCAGCTCTCTGGGCTAAAGGAGATGACGAAACTCAGCATGGTTTCCCCAGAGCTGATGGCATCCTTTGTTTTTGTCAGCCCGGTAAATGGCCCCCACGCTTCACTGTCCTTGGGAGAGGATTAATCGTTAATGGAAAATACTCTGGAGACTGGATAACTGAATGAGTTTTGAGAACTTCAGTTAAATTATCAGGAAACTGTAGTAAAACTGAGTAGAAGGGTTTGTCTGAAACTGAGGAGAAGGTGCTAAAGTGCACATAACACCAACCAAACTTAGTGAATGTTTTTTTGCCTTGCAGTCTGCTTTAAGTATCTTTGTAAAATAGTGCTTAAACCTAACGTGAAAGTGGCTTAATAGAGACTCCTGTTAGCCTGCAAGAGATGCACATTTTTGCAAATATATTCTTATCTGTAAGTGTAACATAATATTTTGGCCAGTAATTTTGTATAAATGTTTTTCCAAAGGTTTATGGTCTAGTATGAATGAAGCAGTTATGATCACAGTGAAATACAAGTAGGTGGTTTGCTTCTGTGGGTTGTTCCTTTGAAAACCAGCAAACTTTATAAGTACTTCTCCAGCCTTTTGCTTTCTGGCTTTTTAGGTGGTGACAGGAGTGCCCAGATGCACATTGAAATAATGTTTCTGAAAAACAGTGGTAGCTTAAGGACAGTGGTTTGACTGACTGACACTTTTACAGCTAAGGGCCATCTGAGGTGCTGATTTATATGAAGTGTAAATGTAGTGTTATGGCCTTATCACCCTATTATTGCAAATAAAGATTTCCTGTTTTATATTACCTCTTAACTGAGTGTTTCTCCCAGCTGTGTGGTTATTAGACACAAAAGTTTCAGGCTGATGTGGAAGCAGTATCCATCTCCACTTTTGATATTCATTCACTTAAATGTTGTAATTCTTGCTCTCATGATGTATACTGCTTTGTGTAGCAATTCTTACTAGTATTTGAAGTAGTTATGTTCAATGCATTTTTTGTGGTGTAACCCCAGCCAACAATTAGGACCACACAGCCTCTTGCTCATCCCTCTTCTCCTGGCCCAGAAGGGAGAAGGGGGGGAAAAAAGGAGGGGAAAGGGAAAAAACCAAACCAAACCACCTTTGGTGTCAAGATAAAGATGGTTTAATAAAACAACAGAAAAGGAAAATAATAATGGTAAAAGCATATGGCAGTGAGCACTTGCAGCCCAGAAGGCCAGTCACAACCTGGGCTGCATCAAAAGATGTGTTTCCAGAAGATTCAGAGAGGGGATTCTGCCACTTTACTCTGCTTTGTGAGACCCCACCTGGAGTACTGTGTGCAGGGCTGGAGCCCTCAATATAGGAAGGACATGGACCTGATGGAGCGGGTCCAGAGGAGGGCCATGAAGATGATCAAAGGGCTGGTATGAAGATAGGCTGAGGGAACTGGGGCTGTTCAGCCTGGAGAAGAGGAGGCTCCGGGGAGACCTAATCGCAGCCTTTCAGTACCTAAAGGGGGCCTACAGGAAGGCTGGGGAGGGTCTGTTCACCAAGTCCTGCTGCGATAGGATGAGGGGCAATGGATTTAGGTTGGAGAAGAGTAGATTTAAGTTGAATATTAGAAAAAATTTTGTTAAAGGTGGTGGAACACTGGAACCGGTTGCCCAGGGAGGTGGTTGAGGCCCCTTCCCTGGAGATATTCAAGGTGAGGCTTGACGAGGCCCTGAGCAACCTGGTCTAGTTGGGAGTGTCCCTGAGACTGTGGGGAGGTCAGACTAGATGACCTTTGGAGGTCCCTTCCAGCCTGGATGATTCTATGATACAAGACACAAGTCACACTCACCACACAGTGAAGGGGTTGCCCAGCCTGACCTGAGCAGTGATTGTGAATTCTGCCCCTCGGCCAACCCTTGTTGTACTGAGCATGACATCTGTGGTACGGAATATTCCATTGGCCATTCTATTGTTCTCCCTGTTCTCCCTCTCAGCTTCTATGGGAAACTGAAAAAAATTCTTGAATGGTATAAACATCACTTAACTAAAACAGTATGTATTATTGACGTTCCTTTCATACCAAATCTGGAAATACAGCAACCACTAGAAAGAAAACTAACTCAATCTCAGCTGAAACCGGGGCAGCATTGTACTATAGATTGCTAATTAGGCTTCTTAATACAAATGAGTCCGAGTCGCATCTGGCATATCAAGCATCCTGACTGTCCATGCAGTGCTTGGATGATGCCCACAGGCTGGGGTTTGCAGGGAGCCTGGGTAGGGTCCTGTTGGGCTGCTCTGCCTGCTGTCAGAGCAACCAGTTCTTTCGTGCACAGATTGGCCTCAAATGTACAGGCAGCTCTCTAAATTCAATGGGGACTGTATTAATGTACCCAGCTGACTCTTAAGGGAAATCAAGACTCATTTACTGTTCACCCTTCCTAGTTTGTAATGAAATTGTTTACAGTTACTCAGCATGAGAGGAAAAGAGGCGCTATAGGTAGCACACTCACAGTAGAGGGGGTCTAATGCTTTTCACTTAGAGGTCCTGTTTTCAGCCGTTGATAGATTTGATGGACATAAATCATTCTGTTCGACTTTCTCTTGGCTGGATATTTGCTGTGCTTGCATATTCCCATTTTAGGAGTATTTAATAAAAATATTTCAACCATTATTGGTAATGAATCTGGGAAATTCTATGACAGTCTATGTTAAATAAGTACACTTCTGTAAAATGGTTTCTGGTGTACTTTGGAGGACAGATTGGAATCTGTCAGCTAAATGTCACCTCTATCAAAAGTGTGCTTTTATGCACTCTCAGAAATATGCCTGGATTTGGTTTCTGAAAATAATCCTTAAGTCCACATAATACCTGCTATGTTGGTGGGTAACTTTTGCTGATTCCATGTTATTTCACGATCTGAGTAGGGAAATAGCCTTTCTGGAACAGTAAATGATAAAATAAGCATGCTTAAATCATAACATACTGTTATACGTCTCAAGAATGGTGAACTACGCTAAAAATGCCGACCTCTGATAATTCCAAGTACTTCAGTTCTTGACTTGACCACTTCTAATGCTATTAGCCTTCCTTTTAATACAATAGAGGTTATTGTCATAGCTTGTACCTCAGTGGTAGAGCCAGTTGGGTTGCTTAGCTTTCTATGTAGAATTTGTGTAGGAAAAAATGGCCAGAAATCACTCTTGCCCACCCTGCATTCTGATAATGGGCTGCAGCTGTACAGGACTTGAGGCATGGAGGCAACCTTGCAGCTCTGTGGGACCTGAGCAAACCGTTGTAAAACAAATTCCACTCTGCATCAAGAATTGGATGGAGAAGGCTTTTGCTGAGGGCATCACAGGATGGTAGGGCTTTTGGAATGCACATATGGTATTTGCTTAAAAAAAAAAAAAATCAAGTTCTTTGAAATTTTCTTGGATAATACATTGTGCTTTATATTTCTGTGATAAATCAGTAGTTTCTTTATTTTTTACTGTAACATCTGACATGTTTTCATAAGTGAAGTTCTGCTTGGCTGATAGAGCTCACCTTTACATCTTTTAACTTGAAATACCTCAGTGACATTTCAGAGCAGTAAAGTGGTCTGGTCTGGGATTTTTCTCCCCTCCTCTCTTCTTCACCCCAGCAAAACCTTCAAACTTTTCTTTTTACAGGCATAATATCAATTTTCTGGATATTTCTGGTACTTTCATTTTGGGTTCCATTCTCTGCCCCCTGACAGGGTGATTTTTCTGATTTTCCTGCTGCCTTTGATTCACCTATTGTTCCAGCTTCCTGTAAGGCAAGAGACATTCAATAGATAGTATTCTGGGAGGCATGAATTTCAAGCAGCTTTTCTTGAGTTATGTGCCTAAGGTTGCATTGCACAGGAAAGTGTGTGGTATAAAGACATTGCTCTTGCTGTCCTTTCCTCATGTAGGCAGACTTTTTTACTGTACGAAATCTCCACATTGACAGGGTGTGAATCATGGGTTTTTAGTGTTTTGTTTTTGGTTGTGTGGTATTTGTTTTTGTGGGTTTTTTGTTTGTTTGTTTGTTTTGTTTTGTTTTTACTTGAAAAGCAAATGAAGGGTTTGGTCCAGGACAACTCACTGAAGAACTTCATTCTCATTGCCCTTTTTTGCTCACTTGTCCTCTCCCCTCTTTTGCCACTGTGCAGAATGATGGAAATAAACATGAGACTGCCTTGGGATCTGGGCTGGGTGAGCAGCAGAGCAGCCAATGTCTGAGCAAACGAGTGCTCAAATGGTCTTGCCGAGTGTCTTGTCTCTGGAAACAGCCAAAACCTATTAATGTAAATAACAATTTGTTACTTTGAGAGATATTGAACCTCACGCTCTGAACTGCCAAGGATATCACAGGGAATCAGCATGCACTCAGCATCAAAATCAGTCATCTGTCTCAGAACAGCACTATAAGCAACACAAACTTTTTTAGAGTTAGTAGTTGCGGTTCTTCTACGTAATTGTGGGTTAATAACAATTAGACATTTCAAACTACTGCTTAATTTACATACTAGACTAACTTCCAGTTTAACATGCTGTTCAAAATGAACTTTATAATTAATTCTTTGGATACTTTTTGGTAAAAAAATATCAAGAGGTATAGAAGATTTATTCTAGAGATTAATGTTACCACTGGTAAGTGTCAGGCATATAGACGATGTTACAACCTACTTCCTTTTTTCAGACGTGTGCTATTGATTGTTTCATCAATGACTGGTTCCTGGCTGGGTTTCATTATACTGTACAGCAGAGTGTTTGTGTTTTGTTTGGTATGTTTGACCTGTGATTCCCCTATGATAAATAGTGGTGAAAGTGATTTAAAAAAGAAAAAGCGGGAACTTCTGAATTTATAAAGAGTCACTTAATTTTGCTACTCTTCAGAATAGTCTAGTGAATATGTATATGCAGCTCTGGTATGGCCTTGTTAACCTGCATTGGATTAAAGACTGGATAAACTGGAAAGGCTTAATTTTTTTAATCATTTTTAATAAATTAAGGACTAGAAAACTATCAGATAAGATCAGGCCCCATTACTAATGGGGTACTGAGACTCTTCTGTCTGTTCAGCTTGCCTAGTCACTAGCTTAATACAAAATGTTACTAGTACTTGTTTTTTGTGTGCTCTCTGTATCGGGCAGCTGTTGCTACAACTGTGAGAAACTCTCTTGGCTCAGTGCAAAGCAAAGATGGTCTTGTGGATAGACTGTATGCTGCCACTTCTCAGTACAGCCTCCTGATGCAAAGCTGGGCTGTGGATAGAAAAGCTGGTATTGCCTGTACCTGTACTCCCCTCCCTTTCTGCCTGTTTGCTTAGAAGTTACTGGACAGAGCCATTCCTCTAACAGTCATGAAATTTTTGGAAGTGCAGATCTGCTTGTAATTGAAAATAACTAGAGAAAATTGACTTGAACATTATCGTTTAAACCTCTACACTTACATTTTCTTCTAAATGGCTCTGATAATTCTTACAGCAAGACAAATAAATCAGAAGTCTTCCTTTCATTTCAATAAGTTAAAAATATTATCAGTCTGGCAGTATTTTGAGTGATGCTGCATTATCTGACTTTTTACTTAAATGGTGTTACAATGTCAGCAGAGTAGTTTTTAGAGAATTTCTCTTTACACCGCTCCAGCCTCTCATCTTGAAGTGACATTATAGACCACGGAGCAAGAAATTCATCAATATAAGTAGCTACCGTTTTCTGAAAAGATAGTACCTAGTCTTACCTTGGGAACTTTTAATCATTCATCTCCCACATTCAAACTTGCTATCGCTTAATTAATCTTCCCAGTTTCACTGAAACCTCAATACTTCCTGAGTAAATGCTGAAATAAGGGCAGCTTTGATGTTTGAAAACTGTAATAGAAGAAGGCAGGTGGTGCGACTAACTTCAGAAAATATTTGAAAGGTCCATCTCAGGCGGCTGCAGCATTATGCAGCTCTCCCAAGGGGCTACTGCCATACTACAATAGGAGAAGCTGGCACTGTTGTAACAGTGCTGCTCTGTGGGGAAAATGGGAGCAGCAATAGTTTAATTATCCCCTTGGGTCACAATTTGGAGGAATAGCTGCTGATATTAATGGGGATGGCAGTACACAGAGGAGGACTGTTGCAGGCTTGTTCCCTCCCCTCTTGCCTCTTGTTCCTCAGTCGTTTGAATTTGCAGTGGAGCACCAGAGTAATAGCATCTCCTGCATGCATTGCTTTACCTTTTATTTATTTTCATATTTGTGGCTTTTTAGGTGATTATAGTGATGTATTTTTTTTTGTGTGTGTGTCTGCGTGTTTTGGTTTGTTTTTTTTTTTCTCAACAGGTTCTTGTGTAGCAAAGAGATAAAAAGGATGACATGTTGTAATGAAAGCCCATTGCATTTAATGTATATGCTTAAATTGGCCATACTTGGCAGAGTGCTGCTGCCATTGGGCTCCATTGGCAGTTTCCAGGAGGGGCACAGGGCAGGGCAGTGCAAGGTGAGCATTGGTCTGTGATCCTGTGGCTGTGGCTGCCCTGGTGAGCTTGCCCCGGGGGCAAGTTCAGTGTAGGACCAAGCCATCCTCTTGTCAAAGGGTGGCTGTAGCTTTCAAGCCCTCTCCAGCTGAATAATGCAGCTCTCCCTGCTGGAAGAGAGCAGAGCACAGGGTATGGGCTGTGCCTGCTCTGGGGGAAGCATGGAATCCTTTTTCCTCCTGGACTCTAGTGAGTATGTTGTCTCCACCTCATTAATTCTCAGCATGTTGAGCAAGTTCTGCATTTAAATTTTATTGTCCCATTCATAACGTTTGCTCCACTATAACATAGTTTACCTGATACAATACATAAAATATTTCTTATTTTTCACATTTTCCTTTTGATTTAATAATTAATATGCTTAAAAATTTTTGGCTTAAGAAACAATGACGACTTCTCTGGAAGTCAGTTAGGGAATGGACACTGTCCAGATGGGAGCTAAAGAAGGCCTGTTTAGCCAGCAATAGTGAAACAGTTGGTAGTTCCCAAAGAATTATTTCTCCACTTGTTAGTGGAATGCTAATTCCCCTAATGTCATGTATAATAACACTCATGCTGAACCACAAATTATCTGTGATGGATCTTTTTTTTTCCCCTGCTTTTGGATTGCTTGTGCTGAACCACCAATTATCCAAGATAAATCTTTTCTCCTGGATTGTATACTGTAGCACAGCATCATTTCTGATGTGAAAATGTCATTTTACTATATTTCCTAGGGCACTTGGGGAAATAAATAGTTTTGCTAATTCCACCTTGCTTCAGAGCGCAACTTATTGACTTGGGTCTTCAAAACAGTATGAAGAGCTGGCAGAGGCTGCTGTAGGTTGAACCCCCACACCCACCCTTGTTGCCTCTACCCCCAGTTCCCATCTGGATTTTTACAACCTGAGAATCGTTGAAACTTACTGTGGCAACAACCAGTTGTCCCTCAGTTGCCAGTCTGTTATTAAAATAACTTGCCAATTTTGCTGATTTAGTTTATTCTTCTTAGTCTCTTAGGTCCTTGGGCTTCAATCTATAATATGAAGCACCCTAATTGGCTTCAGTTTTGTTGTATTATTTTTCTTTGGTTACTTTGTTCCCACAACTGGGCGATTAATATCTCCTTGGAGACTGCTGTGGTTCTTTTATATGGCCCATTGTGGGTTGCCTTTGCAATTTGTCTTACCTTTAGTAGAAAAATGCCTAATCACCAAGAGTATAGGTAATATATAAATCATCAAATTAAATCAATGAGAGCATCTAATAAACCCAAAGAACTCATTAAAGTATTGAAGATGAAGTGAGGCTCCATGCAGTCTTGTAGGGAGATTAACAGGAGGTGGGATTCAAACAGAAAATTGACAGTTGATCTTGCAGTCCTTTGACTAGAAGACACCTGGATGATATGGGTTTTGCATCTGATAAGTCTCTGATGTCAAATATTCTTTCTTCTGTTTTAAATACTGCTGCATTCATTGTGTTGTTGCAACTCTTTTAGGAGCAGCAGATCTTCATCCCAACATAAATCTACAGGAGATTTGCACAGTCTGTCTTCTTGAACTCTGAGAGGTTTAAAAGCTGACCTTATAAAGTAGTTTTAATGAGCCCACCTGTTATCCAAGTTGTCTGCAGTATTGCAGTTCTCCTGCTAGCATGTTTTTGGGTTTCCAGTAATGAGGATAATAAATGTCGAATGACACGGTCTGGGTTAAAAAGGTATGTTAAATCCAAAGTATCCTCAGATCAAATTGATTTACATAAGTCTAGGTACTGGTGTGAAACTGAGTGTTGTCTTGTGGTGCATTTTGTTTTGTTTTTAAAATAATCTTGCCACAAGTCATTTTTAGCTATATTGTTTCTTATTCAGAAAAAATAAGGTTATCTGTAAACCTCCCAACAAAATTCTTAAATCCTCACACTAAAATAATAAAGACATAAAACAGCTATAAGGATCATGGTTTACTTGAACTTGTGAGGAAAAATTGTAATGTTTTTACTTGTCTTGCTGTGAGGAATTGTATCTTTGTCCCATTTTCTTTAATCTGCCTTGCCTTTTCTTGAATTCAGGTCTTAATTCTGAAGTTGACTCACTCATATTTATTCCTGAATGCAAAGAGACTATTTGTGTTAGGGCATAATCTTACTTTGTAAATGTTTTGTGGTTTGGTGTTATGATTTAGGTGCACAAAAGAATTCAAAGTCTTTGCCTGCACTTAATCTGACATTTTTTTTTTCCTCTCATGTTAGAAGTGATTAGAAGTGATATTGCCAATGACTCTGACACCACATTGGTATAAAATCGGGATGCAGGGGAAAATCCAGAATTGATCCCCTTTTAAGGGATAGTGCTCTGTCCCTTTCTTTACTCTACATTTTTGATTAGTGTATTCACAGTCATCTCGTGTTTCTGTGCAGCTTGAGCTTGGATATTAGCCAAACTCAAACTGAACCACTTTTGGCTTTTGGAAAATGTAAAACAAGTACACACATTCATTAAGAAAGAACAGGCTTTCCTTGGGGCTTGGGGAGAGATGGACCTGGACCACACAGTGTTAAGTGTCTGACCTGAATAGATGTGAATGTCAACTCTACTCCACGTACACCTCAAGTCAAAAGTTTAATGCAAGGTGCCACTTATAGATTTCTTTTTTTAATTGAATCACTATTGTATATAGCTGTCATTATGCATATGGGTAATATATCCTTGATGTAATACCATATATAAAAGAACATTTTTGGGGAGGAATACTTGGAGTCCTTTGAGAAGGAGCAGTGAGAGTGGGGCTGCTCCACCAAGGAAGGCAATCCAGGAGCCAAAGGTTACCATGCATGGATAGGGGCAGTGACTTTGCCAACAAGGTCCCACAGCACCAAGCCACAACAGGGTTGGGGATAGTGATCATTGGAGAAAAGTGCCAGGTCAGGTCCAAGGTCAGCCTGGGAAGTCCAGTCAACAAGTCGGGAACAGCAAAGGACAGAGCTGAGTAGAGACAGAGGTCGGCAAACTGCATAGCTTGGGTGAGAACTGATATAGAGGCCTCATGTAAGGCTGCCTGAGGTGGTTAAGGACTACTGGTGTGTCCATGAAGCTTAGTTTCAAGCAGGGAAAATACTAAGGAATTTCTCAGGTTTATTGAATGCATTAGTAAAAGTTCTAGCTTCTCTGAGAAAAATGTGTTAGCATTTTGGCTTTTCCTGTACACTTAATCTGATGGCAACTGTGTGTAAGAAAGGAGTAGTCATTGGTCAACCTAGCACGTTTTTTCAATCATGTTATCCTTTAATGGTGGTAAAATGTAAATGTTCTACTTGAGGTAAATTCCAGTAGATGTCACTAACACCAGAAAATGAGACAGCGAACTGTGAGGTTTCATTATGTTACCATATGCTATAAAAGCCTGTAGTGTTTTTTAGCTGGTGGTGGTCTCAACAGAATTTTATGGTGCATATGAGTCAGTACATTCACGTGCGTATGATGTGGTGGAAACCAAAGAGAATGAGGACATACAAACCAAAGCAGGGTAGGTTATTTTCAAGATAATACTAAAATGAGAATCTTGTTGCTATGCGCTGGAAAACAGAATGGCACTTGCCTTTCCACTTTCTCAGTTGTCTGTCTCACACTAATCTCTGAGCTTGGGGATAGACACAAAGCACATGGGGGTTTTTTGTTTGTTTGTTCATCTTCCAGTGCAATATATTCATCTTCCAGTGTAGTGGCAGCTTGGTCTTAGTGCATGAACTGTCTTCTGTGCCTAATGCAGGAGGGAAGGAAGGGGCTGCTTTTGTTTTTTTTTCCAAAAAAAAAAAAAAAAAAGGCTCTATGAAGGGTTTTGTGTCCTGGTGGGGAAGTGGGGAAGGAAGCTTTTATCCCTGGAAGAAGTTTGCTTTTATACATATGCTTTTTTTTTTTACCTCAGGTGCAGTAACAATTTCTAATCAATTCCGTATGACTGCTGGTGTGACAGAGTTTTAATGTAACTGCAGTGGTTTGCAGTATAAAAGGCTCGAGCTGCAGTTTGTTAGTTTTCTTTGCTCAGCATAGCACTGCTGTTTTGGCGGGAGATAGGAATATGTTGCACATCATGATGAGGAGGAAGAATTACCAGATGTGCCGCCTCGTGAATTCTACTCCAGAGTTTCTTTAACAACTGCCAGGGAAAAATGTTTCAAACACTACAGCTGATTTCATGGGTGTGAATTAAACTAGGAAGCTTCAGCTTTCAGCTAGAGCCTGAAATGGTGAAGTAGCAGGAAAAGATTATTGGCAGAGCCTCTGTGTAGAACCAGACATCAGGGGATGTTGTGAGGAACATGGGCTGGAGATCCATCATTGTCTGTTTTCATGCACTTGTCATCTGCTCCCTGTTGTGTTCTGTGTGTGTGGCAGGAATAGAAGGACTATGAGGACTGTCTTCTGATCTGCATCATGGCGTTGTGAGGTGGAATTAGTTTTACTCCGGTTAGCAACAAGAGCTAATGCGTGGGACTGCAATATTTGTAGAGTAGTGTAGTACTGCAGTACTGGGGCTTATGGGAAAAAAATCTGGCAATTGATTGGTAAGTATATTCAGAAAATGAAAGGATAAATAAAAAAAAATAAATATATATGATACAATGGCCCAGTTCAAGAGCACTACTATTCCAAGCAAGGTCTGATTTCTGCAGTCCAGATCAACATCCCAGAAGCACAAGTCCTGATTACTTTCCAGGTAGAGAGATCTGGACAAGTTGGATGGTGAGGCCAAGGTCAATTGTATGAGGTTCAATAAGGCCAAGTGCCAAATCCTGCACCTGGGGACATGGCAATCCCAAGCACAAATACAGATTGGGTGGATATTGACTGGAGAGCAGCCCTGAGGAGAAAGACTTGAGATTGCTCATGCATGAGAAGCTCAACATGAGCAAGCAGTGCGCACTGGCAGCCCAGAAAACCAACCGTATCCTGGGCTGCATTGAAAGAAGTGTGACTAGCCGGTCACAGGAGGTGATTCTGCCCCTCTACTGTGTGCTCTTGAGACCCCCACCTGGAGTACAGTGTCCAGCTCTGGAGTCCTCAACAGAGATAGGACAGGGACCTGTTGGAACAGGTCCAGCAGAGGGCCATGAAGATGGTTAGAGGGATGGAGCACCTCTCTTATGAGGACAGGCTGAGAGAGCTGGGGCTGTTCAGGCTGGAGAAGAGAAGGCTCCAGGGAGACCTTGGAGCAGCCTTCCAGTATCTGAAGGGAGCCTACAGGAGAGATAGAGGCAGGAAGTGCTGTGATAGGACGAGTAACATTTTTAAATTGGAAGAGGGGAGATTTAGACTAGATATCAGGAAGAAATTCTTTCCTGTGAGGGTGGTGAGGCACTGGAACAGGTTGCCCAGAGAAGCTGTGGCTGCCCCATCCCTGGAAGTATTTAAGGCCAGGCTGGATGGGGCTTTGAGTAACCCGGTCTAGTGGGAGGTGTCTCCGCCCATGGCAGGGGGGTTGGAACTCGATGATCTTTAAGGTCCCTTGCAACTCTAATAATTCTGTGATTCATTCTATGATCCTGCACTTTGGTTCCAACAATCCCAAGCAATGCTGCAGACTTGGGGAAAGGTGGCTGGAAAGCTGCCCAGCAGAAAAGGACCTGGCGCTGTTGGTAAAAAAGTTTTGAACACAGCTTATGAACATACCACATTTTTTACTTTAAAGAAATTAGTGAAACAAGGACACCTAAAGTAAGTTATTTAAACATGACCACTTCAACACCTTTAATGATACTACCCTCCTTCAGACCTTTTAGGTACCATAGTAGAGAGCTGCAATGCAGCAGCCAGAAACTTGGTCAGTATTTCTATGACTTTTGGAAACTACTGAAAAAAATTTGAGTGCAACTCCAGTTGATCTGCAGAGGGGAATCTCTGTACTACTATATAGTAGTTAACTGTAGTGCAAATCTACTACTATAGAAACTCCCAAACATCTCACTAGGCCAAGTTCTACAGTTAAAACAGGATATCAAATAACAGCCCCACCTTTAGAATTAGTCACACTAATGTGTGACTTTTTCAGCAAAGCTTGTAAGACCTTCTGAAGAATCTACTGGTTGTTTAGATATTCCCAGATAGCAATGATAGAGCTTATTGGCTCAACTGTCACAGTTGCTGTAACAGGCCAACTGGAGTCACTGAGACTAAGAAACCTTAAAAATACTCTAGTATCTCTTTATGATGTTCCAAAAAATATATTTCCTTTCAGTTTATAGCTAGCTATCTGCCTTTAAAAAGGGAGAGGGGAAAAAAAAAAAAAACAAAAGAGAAAACCCAGCACCCAACAACAAAAAAATCAAACAAAAGCCCTACGCAACCAAGAAAAAAAC
>VZRU01012594.1:619362-633967 GCA_013398155.1 Pedionomus torquatus | reverse complement strand
AAAAAAAAAAAAAACAAAAGAGAAAACCCAGCACCCAACAACAAAAAACTCAAACCAAAGCCCTAAGCAACCAAGAAAAAAACCCTAAAAAACTCAACTAAAAATGCCACCACTGAGAATAGCGTTTGGAAAAGTTAAATTCTTCATGAAATAGAAAAGACTGTTGAGGTGTTTCACACACACATGTACCCCTTTTCTGAAGTTGTGTTTTATGTGTGGAGGGTTTTTTTGTTTTGTTTTTTTTTTTTTTGTTTTGTTTTCAGTTCTTCACTACCTAAGATGAAAATATTTCCGATATCAAGCCATTAGGTTTTTTTTTTTGTGATATAGGGTAAGTTTTGACCCTGTAGCATTGATGTTGAATCCACGAACTTTCTCAGCACAAGCAGAAAAGAAAGATGCCTGTGTGCTACCTATAATAATTCTTCTGTAATGTCAAATATCTGTGAAAGATGGGTAAAGACCCACATAGCACTAGGCATAGGCGTCACAGGGGAAAATGAGCCTGTCATTACTAATGAGCTAGAAGAAATTGCTCTGAGAGCAAATCCAGCTCGCCCCCTGGGCAGGCAACCTGCCAGCAGTGGGAAAGACTGAAAATCAACCAAACATACTTAACCCCTAAGGCTGTTAACGTGTCGGTGTTCCTCACAGCCCTGCCAGGTCATGGTCTGTCTGCCGAACCTGTCGCTTGGGAAGCCCAAACGCTTTGTCATTCAGTGAAGCACCATTGCTCTGAAATGAATAAACAGAAAGTGATTTCTTAGCTTTGTTTTCAGATCGGCTTTGTCTATATAGTTTTACAGCCTGCACAAAGTGAGGAAACTTAGGTAATGTAGTTTAGAAGCATCAACTGTTCTGTCACCTTCCTTTTTCCAAAGGGAACTCTTTGAGATGGTATATATCCTTTAGAAAATATGAGGCTCTGTCTTTTCATTACATATTTGGTACTACAAGGGAAATTTGAGGTGAACTAAATAATAGACATCATAATGCACCTTGAAGAATGCAAGTAATAGGTGAAATGTATGGTGTGTAATTAGCATGCAGCAGAGAAGCAACCAGCTTTACTTGATTGCTTTAATTGCATGCAAGTTTAATCATATCTTTGATACCCCTGAACAATAGAAGTGAATAACTGCTGTCCTTTTTTCAAATGGGCTCAATAGTTGACAGAGTTTTAGTATTATAGCCTTCAAACTGAAGGGAAATCAATACCTGAAAATAAAGTGCTGAGTATATTCTGTTAAGACTGTCCCTAGCTTTGATCAAAGAAGATAGATCCCCAATTATTAGGAAAGACCACTATTAAAAACAAGGTTTCCTCTCTATAATTAGGATTTTTATTTTCCTTGTCTTAATAGTAAAATATTTATTTTCTTTTTTTTTTTTTTCTTCTCCCTCCAATGTGGAACTCTGAACTTCCTGTAATTATTTAACAGTGGGAATCAGTCTCCAGCAATAGATCAGGAAATATCCTGGGACACCTAGTTAGTCCCTCAGCAATGGGTAGTTTGTGAGGAGGAAATAACATGCTGATTTGCAGTTATAATTGAGGAAAATTGCCCAAGAGGATTCTGACAGTACAGAAAATAGGCCAATTAGTTACCCAGCTCTGATCCTCCTCTGATTCATGATTGCTTCCATTTAATTTTGCTGTCATTTATGAAGCAAGGTTAAGAATAGATTAGCTTCTTTTAGCCACCTCTTAGCTTACTTCTGCCTGGATCTTGGGTAGGTAGGTGGATATGAGAGTGTGGGATTGTTGTGGGCTTTTTTTTTGTTCTGTGATTGTATGCCTTGAGTCTAAAAATCAAAACTTCTCAATGTTGCGTTTAACACTTACTCATCAAGGAGCTATAGATGATGATTAAAACCTTCATACTCAAACATTTTTTATTTTTTTTTTCCAAAGGTAAAATGTACCCTACCAGTAAGTTAATAATGCTTTCATGCTGTTACCTAACAGCACTCTATGAAAATCAATATTGAATAAAAAGGACTTCAAGCAAAAAAATAAAATAAAAATCACAGCTTGGTAAATCAGCCAAGGGGGATTTTGTACAGCCCACCCTTGAGCAGTACCCAGTGGCAAAGATGCAAATAGGGAAACTTTAAAATACCAATGAAGTCTCCCAAAAGGTGGCCTGAGGCATTCCTCCCTCAGAAATCCTGGTCTGTGCCTCCTCATTGTCTCTTCAGCGCATGTTTTTTATTTACACCAACCCATTTCCAAAATCCTGAAAACTAGCCCAAACAGGGCCTTGTGCAGCACATTTTGGACACAGGACACTCTGTAGGTGCACAATAGTGCCCTAGCTCTATCAATTATCAGCTCTTTCTGCCTGTGTCTTGCCTTACTCCAGCTTTCCAATGAAGGGGCTTTTTTTATCTTTATGGGAGAGGAGTGTGGAGTTAAAATAGGCCAAATATTTGCAGGTATCTGTTTCTCTTGTGGTGGGCCTGGCTGAACAGTGAGCTGTGTCTCTGCTGGCCTTAGCAGTAGTACTGGTCTGAGGCTAAAGTTCATCTGCCTGGCATCCCATAGGTACCTCGTTGCCAGGTATCACCCTTATCCACAGCTAAATCTGTAATTTGAGCCTATCTTGGATTTCACCTCTTCTGAAATTGTGTATTATTCATTGCTTGATAGGTGTGTTGCCATTCTTAAACATACAACAGCTGGAGTTGTTGCCATCTCATTTACTTGATGAAGTTTTTATTTTTTCATTGCCTGCATTGCAAAGCAAATATACAAATGTCAAAGCAGTAGGTTCTTCCCTATGAACACTGGCCAAACAGATAAACAGAAGGGATAACTTATATTCAGTAAGTATGATTGTGATGTGTGTTGAACATGCAAAGAAAATGACTTGCAAGCAAATGCAAAAGCAAAGGAAGTATCCCCAAAAGCATGATGTTTGTTAATCTCCCCTCTTAAATACAGCGTGTGCTGCCTCCTTGCAGGTAGTCATGCTCACTTGAGACATTTGCCACTGCACAGGACAGTCAGGAGAATACTAAATTGGCAGAACCCTGCATTTTATACCCCTGGCAGAAAAAATGTGTTGCTTGTTCAGTGTAGCAACACAAATCACTTCCACGCTCAGGCAATTGCTCTTAAGTTTCAGAAGCTCTCAAGAGTTGTGTTTGTGTCAGTATATAGGAAGAGGAGCACGTGCATATTTTTCTGCGGGGGAAAAAGAAAAAAGGTTTTTGCTGTTAAGCATTGCACGGTTTAGCTATTAATGTCAGACAGCTGTAGTTGTGTGAAGCCAGTGTGATGGGTAGAAAAGTTTTCATGTGGTCTGAGCCACGCTTTCCACATGTCTCAAATGCCCTTTTCTCAGGAACTCACAGAAGTGGTGTCCCCTTCTTCACAGGGAACGTAGCCTGGGAATGGGGAGGTGCAAATAAATGTATGTGTGCACGAAGCAAAGGCAGGAATAAAATAAACAAGCAATAATGGTTGAAGCTTTAAATAGTTGAAAAGATGTTTTGATTTGACTTGTTTTTCATAATAAGTATCATTGTTGCTTATAGCTCACGTGATTTTCATTGACTTATTTTATGTTCTATATAATAAAAGTTAAGGAGTAGAACAAAACCAACTTGCAGTTTGGTGCAAGTTAATAGTATTTCATTAGCAAACTGTAAATAGTAACAGCATAAGGCTAGATGTGAAACTGCTTTCACAGGCCATAAATGCTTAATGTTTATTACCAATAAAAGTCAAAGGAGCATTTAGCAAAGCAGTTTACCAAACAAACATTAAATACTTTAATGCATTAGATTCAGTGGACAGAATCAGGTTATTTAATTAACAATGAGTAATCCGTTAGGGCTTTATTCACCACAAATGATCTGCAGCTTCACACATTAAAAGAGCTTATGAAAGCTGTGTAATGGTGGAAGAACAACTCAGAGGTGCCAGATGTAGAAAGCCCCACTGAGGGAAGAATTCACATTTGCTGTTTCCAGCCCAATATGCCTTAGCACACGTGGGTCTAGAGTTCATCTCTTCCTAACAGTGTGAAAATTCTGGATAAATCACTGTAAAATCTTTTAGACACTAATTATCTCTATTATGTTCTCATTCATAGTCTTCTGATGTGTGCCATTTAGGCCATCTTTCCCCCCACCCCCCATAAAAAAAAAAAAAGGCAAGCCATGCAATAAATGACTAATAGTATCACATTTAGGATGTAAATGTTAGTGATAGAATTTTTCCAATCAAAAATAGTGGCATAAAATGAGTGTTTGAGAGGAAACTATGATGCCCTCAGATTCGAAGTTGACAGTCTCTTTGGATTTGGTGACCTTGTATTTGAATTGGAGCAAATGTAAGATATTAGAGAAAATAATTACCTTTGTTCATTGATACTGTGGGAAAAAATTATTTTTCCTGAGACTTCTGCATATGACAATGGGTCAGAAAGATGATAATTTAATCAAAGCTCCACAACAGAAACATTTCCAAAGACGATCCACCTGCAGGATCTCAACCACCTTCATGACGGATTTTTCACTGAAAATGCCGTGTTCTCTTTATGATGGGGACTGGATGTTTGGCTTAGACTGGGCATGCAGCATACAAACAGCTGACATTAGATCAGATCAACTCCACTAGATTTGTGAGGAAGACTCTAGTTTGAAAACCCTGTAGGCTTTTGCTCAATGTTTCTTGAGGCAGTAGCCTTATTCAAATAAATATTTCAAGATTTTGTAGGGTTGGAAACTTGGCCAATTTAGTAACCTGGAGAATTTTTGTGGATTGCATCAAAGTCATATTGAAAGCTTGGAAGTATGGAACGATTCTCATAGAATATAAGACTGTCTGTGGTGAAGAAGGTGAAAAAAGTTAAGACTGAGACTGATTAATTTAATCTCAACCGAAAGAGCAGGATAGATATAGTTCCATATGAAATTTGTAACTTTGGAGTCTTATTTCACAGTCTTCCATTTGATACAAGTTTATGATCATAATAATCATGTGGCTAATGTTCTGTAATTCAATTACTGCACTGTTGTGAACATTAACAATTATGTAGCAGAACTGAAACACAGTGGAGCAAACTGGCAGTATTCATATTTCAGTTAGTTACAGCCTATTGCATAATTACTACAGATAAGTTACTGTTTAATCCAAAGCAACATAAGGAATGAATTGCAACAATAATTATATGGCTAATACTGCGTCTTGAAATGAATAAAACATATAAAACTGAAATTATGGCAAGGTTACAGAGGATCTAGTCTAATAAATGTGTGCTGTTTCTTCAAAAGAATATTGGCCGTTGGAAACTTTGGATTTATGTTCATTCTGTTTTGGATCTTTACTTATGCTCAAAATCATTATTAAAACCTCTTTTGAAATATAATTATTTTATTTTTTTTTAGTTTTACCAAAATAAGTATTTTTCCAATTAAAGTAGGAGTGGTTTAAAATTCCCATTGTGGCTTTGTTACAATATGTTTTGTTACACTTTTTAATGCTAATTAATAATGTTGGTTCACTAATGTAATCCAGCTCATGACCTCATACACTTATTGTGTCATAGACCATCACTTTTGGCTCATAATAAAACCGGCAGTGATTTGAGATAGGCTGTCCAATGCTTTGTGCATGCTCTGTGGTATATTGTTGGACTTAATCAATGAGTTACCACCTTCAGAAATGCCCATTTTTATATTGCATCTCATTCAATGTCAGAGTAAATTACATGATTGATGTTCTAGTCTGTTTATCAAGGAACTTATGCATTCCCTTTTAAAAATCAATATTTAAGAATAAAATAGCCCTGTGATAATTTATTTTATCAATGTAAGTAACCATATTGTTTAATATTTCACCTGAAGAATTAACTATTTGAAGATTAACTAAAAGATAAAATTGATGTAACTGACAGGTTTGCTTATCTCAGCATTCCTCATGTTGGCTGTCTTCCTGCAAGAAACAGGGCAAAAGAGAAACTATTAACTTCTGCTGAGCATTGTACAAAAAGCCCTATGTTCCAAAAACATGGGTGGTGAATTACTGTAGAAACCATGAAAAGTAGTTGTTCCAGTTGATTCTCCAACCTGCAGTGATTTGAGTCATGGGAGTGTTTTTCCCTTTCTAGAGGGAAGACCTAAAATGTACTTAATCAGCTTTAATGCTAAAGCAGAAGGATGAAACAGCAATTAAAATTCAAATTGCACTGTGCCTAAAAAGACTGAGTAAGACTTGAATTTATATTTGGATACGCTGCATCAGTCCTCAGATATGAAAGGTGAAAAGTACATCAGGACTACTATAGATCTCGTTTGGTCAAAAAAGTCAGCCTTGCCACCTTCATCATTCATCATCTTCATTCCAGTTATTCATATTTCTGATGGAACTTTTTAGCTGAAAATAGATTCTGTAAATATTAAATAAACTTACAGTAGTAGGTGACATTTCATTGGAACAGCTGGTTTCACTAATGACTTGCTCATGTTTGTTCTGCCCTTGGACTTGAGCAGAGCACCGCTGTGAGGGTTCTGATAACAGTGTATGCATTTCCATCAACATAAATGGCTCTCAAGAAAGATTCATTTCTTGTGCTGCATTTTTCTGTTTTCCTGGGTTCAATACAAAACTGAACCCATCTAATGATAATGTGTTGCTTTGACCTTATTTAGGGAAGGTATAATTTTGTTAGGACTCATTACTGCTGTATTTATTTTTTTAATTCCTGTCTGAATGATGTAAATTGAAAGCACTCTCTTCTTATTTGCTCCCAGTCACAAGACAGATCTCCAGTGATTAAAGAGTATTTAAGTGCAGATACAGCCACTGAAGACACCAGCTCATTTTCAGAACCCATGTGAAATCACTGACATGTACAAAGAACAACAATGTCCTTGGGTTCTTATGTCATCTTAACTGTGGTGTCAGCTTCTTGATGTCCTTGCTTGCAAGTATAGTTTGGTAAATATGAAGTTCTGTTCAAGGATGCTTCAAAGTCAGGTGAGACCTCATTGCTGTATTGAAAGAACTAGAACCACTCCTCTGATCAAGTTCTGAATTCTGGTGGTGTTTGGTAGATTTTCTTTCCTATTTAATTTTTTCACATAAGCTGATGTTCGTTATTTTTTCAGACTGTAGAAATTGTTAAAGTCAAAATAGAGCCAAAATACATCAGATTCTCCTAGTTTCACTTGGAGTGTGCATATGGGTTTATGTATACAGAAATAAATCTGTATATGGAGATAAATGAGAAACCAAGTACATGTTTTCCTGAAATCATCCAAGTTCCGGGGAAGCTGCACAATATCTCATGGGTGCACATATCTCATCAGATCTTCCTGTCTCACATATGCTGTACTTTCATGTGTTGTACTTATATATTAGTTACACCTGTCTGTGGTTTGATTCTGAAAATGCAGTTTTCTTATTCTGCCTCACCTATATTACAGAGTCCTTGGATGCCATCAGTAATTGCATCAAAGATTTGGATTTAAGTTCTGACCTGCAGTTCTGTTGTACTACGCCATTATTAATGCTGCAGAGAGTCACCAGAAAGGTTCCTGGACGACACTTGGGTAGAAAACTTGTCTTAAGGAACGATTGAGCTACAAGGCACTGCTTATCCTGTATCTAGCCAAGTGCTCTGTGGAAATGTTTGTGCACTGTAGACACCGACCTATAGAGATATTTAGGTATCCACATTTCTGTAGACTTCTCCAGGCTTGTTGCTGTACATAGTGGTTTATAATCCTCTGAGCCTATTTAAAATGGGTTTGGGGACAGACCTGAGAATTGTAGTGTCCTACTATGTTTTCTCTGAACTTAGGTGTGTAGACATATTATAAAGATAGTTCACCTATGTGACTGCATTACTAATAATTTTAACTGTAGATCAGTGGATTCCTATGGAACACTTCAACTCACCACAACAGTACAATAATGTTACCTTACTCATCTAATGAGACATGTGAAAGTGTTTAATTGATACATTATTAGGACGTAATACCTAAGCTACAAATGATAAGGACTTTTGTTTAAGCTGTCTTTTGCAGAAAGAAATAAACTACAAAATTCTTGGTACCTCCTCATTCTTGGCATTTAGCAAATGACTGGCAATTCATACTCTGGGTCAATCTATGGCAAAGTTAAAAAGAGAATTTACACTGAACAGAGCTTGTGAAAGCCTAATGTGAAAGCACCTGGACAACTTTTTATGAGCTTCTTTGAGCTGCAGTTTTGAATCCCTTATATACACATGACCTTCTCAGGAATTCATCTCTAGCTCATCTCTCAGCTTCCCTAGAAGCCTGATGATACAGGTTCTTCGACGTCTTCCAAGATGAGACATGAACAGGCACATACCCAATGACAGCAGGTTCATCACCTGTACTGAACACATAGCAGTGGTTTTAGATGTTCAAGTACATGTGTCTGCCGCAACACTGCAATTTTCATGCTGATGAGAAGAATGCTCCCTAATGAAGCAACTTATTTAGCCTATATCTTTACAGATAGTACAACTCAAGAAATCTAACCTCTGACTACTATTTTTAAGGGTAAAATGCTGTCTTTCACTAAATTGAATTGATATTATTAACTGTGATCAGAAGAGAACTTTTTGCTGAAAGCTTAGGTTTAGGTCTTTGTTAATACTCTGTTTCTTTCATTGGAGATGTCTTTATTTGGGATCTGCTTTTGCTGAAAAATGTAAAATGGTCTTGTGAATGCTCATGCTTTTTTTTAAATTTGCATGCTAAATCTCAGATCAGCACATACAACTCCTTATTAGAAAACACTAGATATGCACAAAATAGATATGCAAAACTTTAGAATAAGTTTAGACTTTCTAAAATATCAGTCTTGTTATTAAAACTTGCAAAGTGTAGTTAAATACTTATGTCAGTCACCAAACAAAAATCATCAAAGTTTGACATGCAATCAGGATTATATTGTTAAAAGCTTATCCTGTGTGCTAGGAAGAATCATTTTACTATTCTCTTTGTCAGGACCCGTGTGATTAAAAGTTGGAAGCACACACATTGTTCCATTGGCAGTGTGTGCAGTGCCGCCTCAGCAACAGATTAAAGAATCTCTGAATTTTAAATATTTTTTTTCTTGACAACGTGAATCACATAATCCCTTCTTATCCATTTTAATAAGCTGTGCTTTATGCTGATCTAGTGACTGAACATTTGATAAGGATTACAAAAATGTGTTACGTTTATGTTAAATTGCCAACATTGCACTTCGAGTTAGACTTCAATAAAGTATCCAGAGATAGACGTATCTCCTTTCCTTGGCCATTTTCAAAAGCACTGATCCCTCATCTAAGACTATTGTACCATAGCTTCCAATTATAATAAAACTCGTTATGATTGCGTCTGTTATAACTGCTTCCCTGGCTAAGGGCTCCAAATGTTTGGCTCCTTAGTTGTGACGGGAGGACAAGAGATTATTTGCATAAAGACCGGTTGCTGTTGGCACTAGGATCATCTTTTGCAGGTAGCGTTAACGATGAGCCTCTGAATAATTTGCAGAGTGGAACGGAACAAGCACATCCTCCTCCCTCTTCATCTTTTCACTTCAAGTGCCTCCAGCTTACAAAACTATGTTTGCAAATTTCCTAATCTTAGTGCTTTGAAAAAAACAGTAGCTTCACTTTTCATTACATCACTGGTGGGTGCAGATGGATGTTCACAGGGGTATGGAGATAGCATCGTCTAGCATCATGAGGTTGGATGCAGAAACCTGTTATGCAGAAAAGTGAATCAGGTAAAACTGATGCTGTGCAAACTCCTTCAGTTTTATTGAACATCTCCCATGCTTTATCTGTGGCTATTATCTGTTATTGAAACTACCAACGAACTTGGAACAACTTTGACTTGGTTGTTCCTCACAGCCTTGCTCTCCTACACCTTTCCACAGGGAAGTGGTTGGGTACCAGTTGTCAGAGGGACTCTGCTGGTGAGGAGAACATTAAATACTGATCTACTGCCTTGAAAATTATCTGTATCAGCACTGTGCTGAGCTGTCTTGGAGGCTTTTTCTTCTCACATTTCACAGCCTCTGCTCCCTCTGAAGCAGGTGGGTGCATGAAATCCCTGATGCTCTGTCCACATTGGTACCACAATCCTCTTTGCCTTCTGTGCACTGAAACTGGAGGTGTAGCTTTGGGCTGAATCTCACTGAGGTTTTAGGCTCCCATGAAAATGTATTCTACTGTTTCATAAGGCGTACACCTGCTGTGTATAAAACGGTATCATTTCTGTGTTCTCAGTACTTCTCCTCTCAGACCATTGAGTAAGGCAGGGTGCTGTCATGTGTACATCAAGTAAACTACTCCACAATCGATTTGGATTTCTGGCATCCTACATACGCTGTTGTTTGACCATTGTATCTCTAGATGATTTCACAAATAATAAGAGGGGATTTCTGCCCTCAGATAATATCAAGAGACCAGATTTGTTAGTGCAGCAAGAGAGCTAGAGCACATGAATTTTACAGTGGCATGCAAGCGGCTGGTAAAAATCTGCCCAGAGCTGCTGTATTTCCAACCTTAGCATGAGGCACAGAAGGGATAGGTGGCAGAATCTGTGCTGATCCCCCTGTGAGCTTTTGTTAGTGGTGTGAGTTAGGAAACGTGCAGCTCTAGACTTGCAGCCCAGGCAGGTGTTTTGGGACTGGGGAACTCTCCAGCAGCTCCTCACCACTCTGTATCCAATCTCTTTTTCTTAACAAATGTATTGTATCTATATCCTGATATTTAGGGGCTTCTCACAGGACTCCCAACTTTGTAGGTTTATGCTACTATATATTAGCCTTCAGTCTCACTAGAAAATCTCATTGTAGCCATCTGGGATGAACTCAGAGGAGAGATTAAAGAAACCTTTTTACTGTAGCCAGCTGCTTTGCTTTCTGTTCCTCAATCCAGTGGGTCTCTCTGTGGGCTCAGATTTCTCTAAGGTTCAATTTTATCATTTTTTTCCCAGGTTTATTTTTGTGGATCCTTTGCATTGCTGTTCTTCAAGTGGAGAATTAAAAGTGAAGCTTGGAGAATCCACAAATGTCTTCCAAGTGCATCTGCATACTGATGGGGAGGGGATTCACAAATGGAGGACACAAATAATACATTGCTTTCAGTGACAGCAATCCCAATACTCCAGAAGGATACTATAACAACATCCTTTGTACAAATAAATTGTGAATAGAATAGCTATGAAGAAATGTGTTAACAATACTTATAATATCAAATAACTACAAGTCTGAATAAATAAAATATGAAAAAGAAAGAAAATCTGGATCTGTATTCTCTCATCCCTGTATGTAGCTTTTGCTCAAGTTCATGGGCCCGTTATAGTCAACAAAGAAATGCAAGTGATCGATGTGTGTGAGTAAAGGGTTTGGTAGGAGATTTGAGTCCATTTAAATAATGTATTTATATCACAAATGATTGCATGGAACCAGTATTTACAGTGAAGACCCATGTAAGCTGTAACTAATAATGAATAAATCAGCCATATAACCTTTGCCAGTCAGTCAAAGATGATGATTATTAGGTCTTTTTAATTTCTATGAGATTGCTTAGTAAGGCTGAGCACTTAACTCTGTTAAAGAGATAAAGCTGCTACAGGAATATAGGACCCAAAGGATATGTATTAAAAGATGTTTCCAATGTAATGTAGTAAGCAAAAATCACTGCATTCAAAGCAGTGCTGTCTTAGGCTCTGATGCCTCTGGGGAAATTGCTGGCTCCTTTTCACCTTGGTGTTTATAAGCTGTGATGCTACAGTCTCTTAGGGCCCAAATCAGTACAAAAAACACAGCACCCTCTGTGTTGTGCAGGAAGCAAAGACGGAAACCAGAGCTGAACTGAATTCAGTGCCAGAAAGAGCTGGGAACTGGATGACAACATTCACATGTTATCTTGGAGGAGGGGAAGAAGTCTCTGGGCTTTGCTTGGCGTTCAAGCAGGAAACCCAGGTGTGTCCACTGACTTCTACAGGTACTAATTAGCAAGCACTTGATGGCTGATTGTCATGTTGATAGAAAAAGGACAATGAAACTCCAAGCTGATCCAGAACTATTTCTTCCAAATCAACTCTCCTTGCCCAGGAGTGTGTGCTGAGAATCACATTTCACAGATTTGGACACTGTATGGTCACAGAGTGAAGTCATCTGATCCAGGCTTCTGTTCTTCTACAGCAATAATCCTTCTTGATTTTTGGATTGATTCTTTATTAATAATATATTTCCTGGTTTAATAATGGGAAAATGTCTCAAAATTCTGGACCATAACACTGCAGTCTTGTTATCAGTGGGAAAACAAATTTATGTAATTTTATATGTTCCTTGGCTACTACTAACAATATTTTCCTTGTCTTAGAGCATGTGCAGTTGGATTTAAGGTTACTAATGGTGCTTGTCTGATGCAAAATTGGTATCATTAACATTTTAAAGTGCTTGTGAGTACTTCCAAGTTTCTGTTATAAATTATACGGTGCATAGAGGACACGGGATGATATGGTGTAACAAAGCAGCACCGTCAGCACTCATCTGCAATGCCTTCACCCACTGTCAAATTCAGGCCTTTAAAAATTTGCTTTGAGAGCCTTAAAAGATGTGAGTTTGGCTTAAAAATAATAAGATTTTGTTTTAATATTACATTCCTCCTTTTCTTTCTGTGCAAATAATATGTAGCTGCAGATATACTGTTGGGATGTATGCATGTGAATGTATAAACGTTAAATGTATGAATGCGAATACAGAGAAATACTTTGAATAGGTACACATCTTGGCTACACAGCAAAGGTCGTAAGAACATCAGTCGTACAATCAATGAAGCAATAATCTTGCGAAGGTCATCCTGATTTCACTGATTCTCTCCATGAATAGTGCTTTGCTTTCTTTCTGCTCTAAGAATTACCTGAAGTTGCTTTCCAAATTTTACTAGCTATGTTGCTGAGGTTTGGTTTTTGGTTTTGTTGCCTTTTTTTTTTTTCTTTAATTTTTTCCCTGGAATGACTAATAAAAGACATCCTTGAAGTTCATGGGAGAACAAACAAAAAAAGCAACCAGACAAAATGGGGCTGTTACTGCCTGGGAAGTCATTTTGTGACAGATAAAAGGTCAGAGTAGGTTTATTTTCAGTGGATTTTCCTGTTGGGAATATTTATCATCTATAAAGTGCTGCATCTGTGACCTTTTTGAGTATTTTATCAGTAACAAAGAACTAAATAATTCTACCATTTTTGAAAAAGCACTCATCTATATTTAAACAACGTGGAGGAGAAAATCTTTGTGCTGGGAGCTTTGGAGGCACGCTGCACACAATAAATGCTGTTTCTTATGGCTGTTAATAACTTGCCATGTGTGGTATAAGGGGACACAGGGTGTATATAGACTGCATTTTATGCAGAAGCAATTAACTTGGTTGTATTCCGGTCTGTGTTCATTTTTTAAATGAGTATTTGTCAGTCGTTATCGCAAGTGACCATAATACTTCACAGCCTGTGGTGGGGTGCAGAGTATTAAGGCACAGAGTCAGTGCTGTACTACAAGCAAGAGCGTGGGTTTGGTGCAGAGCAGGTTCTGCCTGACCTCAGCATCACCATGAGGCTGCCTCAGACCCAAAGTCCTCCTTCTGACTCTAGGAAAAGCGAAGGAGGCAAAATCCAGAACTGGTGTCAGGTCTGCAGCTCTTACTCAGGACAAAAACTACTTCTATTGCTGTGATTATTGCAATTGTGTTTTGTTCTTAATTCAGTGCAGTTGATTTAGCTGATGGATATATATTTGCCATGTTCTGTGTTCTCCCCTAAAGCATTGAGGCATTTGAATTCAGACAGACAGCCTCAGTGTTTCCAAACATACTGTTAAGTAACCGCCTTGCATGCCAGAATTTAATTTTCATGAAGAAAATCTGCTGAGGATTTGAAAGAGTCTGCGGGACATCTAGAATATTTTAACAGCATCCAGCCTGACTAAATTTGAGAAATTTTACTGGCCAGAGCAGGCAATTTGCAAGATTATTCAAAATTTATTTTTTTGGAAAATAACTTGGTCCTAACTCATGTGTTTTGAAAGTCAAAACATGTTTGTTTAAAGGGATGAGTATACTGGAAGAATAATTAAAGGACTGTGTTATTAATAATCTGATTAAACAGAAATGAACATTCAACTAGTTTCTAATTCTAAGATTAATTGCACTGGGTTAGCTAATTAGCAGACGTTGAATAAACCTGTAACAATGACATGCTTTTTGAAACTTTTATCAGAGGCAAAGCTGCGGTAGGATCCCAGTCTCATTAACAGTGTAAATAGCCACAGCAATTGTACTTCAAACAGCCAAGCAGTGATACTCAACCACTCTTCAGTTATCACAGGAATTGTCATGAATGTAAGAGAAGCCCATTTTTCTTAATGAGATAATGTAGACTAACACTATGCACTGTGCTATTTAATGGTAAATAGGGTAGGTGTGATAGTGTGAGTTAATGGAGCAATAGTTTGAGAATATCAGACTAATGCAGGCACCAGGACTTGGTTATGATATAAGATGATGCACTATCTTAGACTTTTTGCAGTTTCTTAAAATGTGGTAGTTGTGTTTTTTTT
>VZRU01012594.1:583162-619353 GCA_013398155.1 Pedionomus torquatus | reverse complement strand
GGGTTTAATTCATTTATTTATTTATTTATTTATTTCCTCCATCAACTATTACCCGTTTTTTTATTTGGGCTACAAAAGCTTGACATGTGATGCATGCACAGGACTGCTTGGGAGCAAGGCATGGGGGCAAGCTGTTGTGCAGAGAGATGATGGGACAGACAAGGATACTTTCCCAAACACATGGGTGTAGACAATTTTTTTTTGCTTGATGTGAATTGCATTTTAGAGAAATGTTAATGTATCTACAAACACATTCTAACGGTATGTATATGATGTTAGATGCCCAGAGCTACTACCTTTGGCACAACTTTTTGAGGTTTCTTTGTGCAATGAATATCCAGACATATACTTCATCTATAGAAACAGTGTAACTAAGAGAACAAATGAGATTATTGCTTAAAATGTGTATCTTTTTGGTGTAACAAGTTGTGCTGAACACCAGTACCTGTCTCCTCCCCGCTTCCCTCCCCCGTCCCTGATATTTTCTCAGCTCAGGAAATAAGGCTTGACTTCAGGTGCATTTTGTAGCAGTGTGAGGTGGCACAAGCAAGTGACCCTGCACCAGGACTCTCCAGGAAATACTTGGGAAGGCAGCTGTGCAGGGAAAACAGATTTTGTTCTAGAAGCTGAATGAAGAGATTTCATATGGGAAGTTGAAGCTAAAAATGTCTTTGTGAGCTTCATGGAGACAAACCTGAGAGTTTTGGAGTTGGGTGAAGACTTGTTTGCTAATAAAAAAATATTTCTGGATGGTATCTGTGTCTGTGCTCCATTTCTTCCCTCTGATATCTCTGAAATGCTTGTGTGGATGTTGAAACTGGGCCAGGTCCAAGACTGTGCCTTTTGTCATATGGGCTTTGAAGAAATATGAAATAAATGTGACTTTGAGAGCCTGGCTGGGTGTACAGCTCACTCTCTTGCTCTCAGTGAAACATCAGCACAACCTTCTTAAAATGGGGCTGCAGGTATTTAAGTAAAGATTTGACCAGAGTGGTATTTTCCCTTGCTCTGTAGCAAAATAGAATACAAGCTGATTTTTGATGATAGAATAGTTTAGATTGGAAGTTTGGGTTGGTCATTTGGTTGAATGACCGCTAAAGATCCTCTAGTTCCAACCCCCATGCAGTGAAAAGGGACATCTTCAACTAGATTGGGTTGCTCAGAACCCTGTCCAACCTGCCCTTGAGTGATTCCAAGGATGGGGCATCTATCATCTCTCTGGGCAGCCTGGGCCAGTGTTTCACCATCCTCATCATTAAAATTTTCTTCCTTATATCTAGTGTGAATCTATCCTCTTTCAGGTTAAAGCCATTACCCCTCATCCTATTGCAACATAGGCCCTGATAAAAAGTTTGTTTCCTTCTTTCTTGTAGGCTCCCTTTAAATACTGAAAGACTGCAATAAAATATCTTTTCTCTTTTCCAGGCTAAGCAACCCCAACTCTCTCAGCCTGTCTTTGTAGCAGAGGTGTTCCAGCCCTCTGATAATTTTTCTTCAGATGCATCCCAGGATGAGTTTGGCCTTTGGGGTTGTGAGTGCACATTGCTGGTTTCTGTTTAAATATTCATCCAGCAGTACCTGGTGAGCAGGTACTATCCTTCTTAGCAGGGCTGCTCTCAATCTCTTCATACCCAAACCTGTATTGGTGCTGGCCCAGGTGGCCTCTTTGAGCTTTATGAGGCTCACATGGGCCCACTTCTCAAGATTGTCCAGATCCCTCTGGCTGGCATCTTGTCTCTTGAGTGTGTCAGCTGCACCACTCAGCTTGGTGTCATTTGCAAACTTGCTGAGGGTGCACTCAATCCCACTGTCCATGTCATTGATGAAGGAATAGTACTGGTCCTAATACAGACCCCTGAGGAACATCACTTGTCACGGATCTCCATCTGAACGTTGAGCCAATGACCACTACTCTCTGGATGCAACCATCCAACCCATTCTTCCATCCACTGAACAATCCACCTGTCAAATCCACCTCTCTCAGATTTAGAGAGAAACATGTTGGGGGGGATCATATCAAAAGGCCTTACAGAAATCCAGACAGATGACTTCTGTAGCTCTTTCCTTGTCCAGTGATGTTGTCACTCTATAGAAGTTTTTCAAAACTTCTGTAAGAACATTTTAAAACATTCTGGTGGAAGTCTAAAAATTATGTTAAAGACATCAAAAGATTACACTAGTAGAAGAGTGAATGCAGTCCATAACTTTTCAGAGAACTGATATCTTGAAATAATTACTTATCTTTTTCTGGTTGAGTAGTATGACTTCTTTTCCTTCTATTTTGTGCATGTCATATTTAGTTATTTTCATCTCTTGCATGTTTTGAAGGGCATTGTAATTGCATCAGAACATTGATGAACATAAATTTCCTGCCACCCACTAGGCACTTGTAGAGAATTATCATACTTTATAGGCAATATTAAGTTAGTGCTGCCAATATTACATTGAAGTGGCTCGTCACTAACATTCGAACTCATCTCAGCCAGGGTCTGAGCTGAAGTGATGACCAGCTGCAAATATTAGCACAATCTATGCTTTCAGCTGGTAAAATCTTTACATGAAAGAGCTCTCAAGAAAGCCAGCAAGGACGAATTTCAATAAAAAGGTAATTTTGGGGGAAGTTGTGATTGCTTCCTAATGTGCAGCTGTAATCTACTTCTGTATTTTGAGTCAGAAGAAAAATTAAATATTCTAAAGTGCATATTCTCTCAAAAATGTCTTTGTTGTTTCATAGGGAATGTAGCAGTTCAGAAATGATATTTAAATCTAGCCAAATCTAATGAAAATTCAAAAGTTGTATAAAGAAGTTTTTCTTTCCATTATTTTTCATGCGCTGATTGAGAAAAAGCTAGAAAAAAGTGTTAGAAGAGTAACGTATTTTTTTAATGCATTCAACAGAAGGCATTAAACATTCTGCAAGGTTCACATTTAGGTTATTACTAGAGATATAGGAATAAGTAAATAAATTATGTTCAAGTAAATGTTAAAACATTTTGTGTATGTCTAGATATACACATGCACGCATACTTTTATAACAACAGCACTTCTATAACACAGCTTTTATAACACACAGACCTGCTGGATTCAGAAGTAGAAACGAAAGCCCAAGGTACATAAACCCTGCTGTGCTGACTGCTTAATGGTTGCTTCTAAATCATACAGCTCAGTAACTCCTGACAAATTACTCACAAATTATTGAAAGGGATTCTGTGTCATTCCTGTGCAACAAAACAGATCCCCAATTCTTTTAAATATTTTTTGATTTTTTACAGGTGAGAAAATACAGCAAAAGAAAAAGGCTTTACAGTATGTTCTGCAAGTAAAAAAAAAAAAAAAAAAAAAGTCACTAGCCTTCCAACATTTCTGTTTCTGTAGTCCTCTAACACATTTGTGGTCAGGTTTTTATTGATTAATGTTTCCAGAAAAGGAGTTTCAAATTTATGTGAATAAGCAACATTCTTGTGGCAATGTCTGCAAGAGCATTATTCTTCCCAGTGAAGTGTCTATTTGGGTATATTTAAGCAACGTAACGTCCTAATACCTTTATACAAAACTATCCAAGCAACCCATATTAATTGACACACCTTCTATTTGAGTTTTGCCTTAAGTTCAGTTTTAAGGTCTTTGTGAAAGGAACTGTCAACTCCCTTGATCGTGCAGCTCCTAAAGTCACAGATCTCTGCTTCTGGTAGCACAGACATACCACTGTGAAATAAGAAACCCTGTTGTGTAGAGAGTGCTTGTACACTGACTAATTTTGGGAAAAAAGCCACTGTTGTGTGATTTATGGATAATGATGGTTAACGTGTTTTGAATTCTTAGAAATGGTTACTAGATTTTATTTACTAACTTTGTAGTTAATTTAAAACAGCATAATTAAGGAAAGTTCAAGGGTGAGGTAGAAGTCAAGATTCACCAAATACAGATATGAAATGTTCATCCTAGTTGGTCAAAGTTGGTGAATCTGAACTATCCCACGTCACTCTGTCATTGAATAGATCTTTTTTATATAAAATTATAAATAATCCCATGACATCTGGAATTTAGCTGGATGCTATATAGGAATTGTGATCCCAGCAGCTTACCTGGAATAGTTGTAGAATGGGAAATAATGAAATAAAATAGCTGTAGTCTAAAAGATTGGCACTTTTCATAGTGTTTTAATGACAGCAGAGTGCAAGAGGTAAAAGAGAGAGACAATATATTTTGAGACAATATATGAGAACCAGAAAGCCAAGGAGTGACCCTCCAAACCTGTTTAATACTATTTGACAAAACCTATTGTTTGCTCTCATTTGTCAGTGTTGCAAAGCACATTTTCAGGCATTTTGAGATTCTCGTCACCTTGAAGCAGCATCTCTGCTGCAACATTTTTGGCAAAAGAATCACAGAAGTAATTAAGAAAATGAGTCAGTGCTATTACTAGCCAAACAGAAAATTGCCAAGGAAACTGTATGAATGTAAACTTTTAAAAAATTATTTCATATTTCCAAGCTATAGTAAGAGCCTCATCCAATTGACTTCTTTTGATGGTAGAGTTATACCAGTAGTGATCATTCACCTTGTGCCTGGGTTGGGTGTCTTTGTATTAGATGTCTGACAGAGTCCATGTGTCTAAAATCAGTCCAGAAAACTCAGGACAAGTATCTACCATTCACAGTTAATCTGCAAAGGCCAGAAATGCCCCAGTACTTTTTCTTATCCCAATCTGCAACAGAAATCAAGGTTCATGCAACAGTTACTTTCCTGGAATGTGACACAATATGCTACTCTTCTCCTAGTCTCAAGTTACTAATTATGAATAATCAGTAAAAGAGACTAAAATTCTATTTTAGTTTCATATGTTTCGAGCCATTAAAAGGGCATAGAGTCCCTGTAGCAGCATACATCAGTTTGCTCTGTATGTGTATACATACATATATATATATCTCCATATTTGTGATGTTTACATACACACAGTATTTATGCATTGTTTTGTGGTGTTACCATGATAGATTCCTTGGCATAAATAATTCTGAATCACAGAGCCTGCTGATTATTTGCCCATGTTTTTAAGGGAAAACTCAAAATAGCTTAGCTTGATTTACTGAAAAAGTTTTGCTTGGCTTCTCCGTCGTGACTCTCATAATATTAATGATGTGATGTGAAAGTCATTTAAATCATCAGTGGCTGGTCTGTGTTGGGTAAACATGAGATTGGTTCCCTATTGTGAATATTTTCAGACATTTTCTCTTTCTTTACTGCTATTACCCCTTGACATGGGATTAAGCCTCTAAACTTTCTGTTTCATGAATTGGTCCTTCATTTTTCAGCTATCCTGGTGCCTTTCAGGTCTTAATTTCCACCCTAGTCAGGAAGGAAAAAGAGATGGAAATGGAAAAGTTTAGATGAAATAAGATACTGCTATATATGTGCAAAATTCTTTGTATTTGTAGACCCAAAAAGTCTGGGTAGATGGGTAATTTTTTAGTTAAAATTATTTGCATAGCATCCAACCACAGTATGAGCTGTTTTGAATGCATTTTGGATTGTAGTGTTTATTTGAAAAAACTGGAAACAGCCTACCTACAGGGAGATATTCAAATTCCCTCCCCTCTTTTCCCAAGGGATTGCTTAGTGTTTAGTGTCTCAGAAGCTTAATAGAATCTTCCTTATGATAAATTTTAATAGGGTGGTACTATGAAATATCAAAATGCCAATATATATTTTCTAAATATTTAACAAGATTCTCTTGCTCAATTATTTAGATCCCATCCAGAGTTCCCTTGAAACAAATTTAAAGTTTTACATGGAATTAAACAAAGTACACCGTAAACTGTAAAAACATGTTTGTGTACTGACACTTACTGAGTACAGAAAAAAATTCAGTCAAACTTCCAAATTAAAATTCAAGGAATTTTTCATGTGCTAAGTCAGATAAAAGTACTAGAAATTACAAAGAGGAACTGAAAATGTTTTATTAATGTTTTGGCTTTTCTTTACCAATAATGTTTTACTTGTCTTCTCCTTTTCTTCTATCAAACGTTATTCTGTATATATTCTTCTTCTTTTGTAGTTTTGCAGACAGCTTTTAAAATTAAAAAAGAAAACGTAATCTGGGCTTGTGTATAACAGGAATTTTAAGTAACAGACTTTAATCTCAGGATATTTTACCTTTTGCAAATAATTTTGTTTTGTGCCAGCAGACCTATGATTTCTCCATAACAGAAAGAGCAGTAAAGTAAGACTGGAAGGAGAAAGTTGGCAGGTGTTTAGGTCTTCTCTGCAGGCAGGTAAGAATTTAGTCAGCATCAGGAGTAGGAAAAATGTAGCTTTTTCTCCTGTTAACCCCCAACGTGTCTGCACTGGTGTTGCTTCCTGCCTCTCTCTGCTTGTTGCATGTTGGTCCTGAGCATCCTGAAATCTGCTGTTTCCAATAACTCTATGCCTTCCTTGGGCATTTTGTTCACGTTTGGCCAGTGCGATGCTGCTTCACTGATCTGCTGCTCCCATGGAGGAGAGTTTCATTTAGGACCATCTGTTTAATGACTCTGGGTCCATTTTTGCTGATTTTACCTGCTGTGTTAAACAACCAGCAAGTTTTACTACCCAAAGCATTCTGTAAGCCTCAGTTTCCCCCCCCCAAAATACCCTAATCGCTGACAGTTCAGAGGTTGTTAATTTTATCCATCCCCAGGGTAATTAAATCTATCCAAATCTGTTGCTAATCCTGTGAGTTTTGCATTAATTACATAAATAAACACTGGATTGATTGACTGCCCTTATTTATTTGATAATAAGCAATGAGGGATAGGGTTATCATGTGGTAATTAGACCCTGTGGTGTTATATGATTCATCATATAGATGAGTACCTCGATTTCCAGAGTAAAAATAACCAGAAGCTGCTTCCTGTGCTCCCCACTTAGGGAGGTTGCTGCAACAAAATGTCACTTGCAGGTCTCCGACTTTGATTCTGGGGTCTTTCTAGCCAAGATTTAGTATACTCATTTGTAGAGATAGTATACTTCGTATACAAGCATGCTTACATTCCTCCTTTTTTCAACACAGAAGAAATATTGGGAAGTTTAGTTTGTATCCTATATTTTTAAAATCTTTAGTTGTAATTTTGCCGGGAGTCTTAGTACAGAAAGCTCTGCCCACCAAAGAGATCACAAGAGATTGAGTCAGCTTTTAATATAGCAACAAAAATCTGTCTAGATGTCTCTTCTGTTTGGTTGGATCTTCTCTCCTTATAGTCTCAATCATTCTGCTTTATTTTGGATGCTGGTCAAACTGATATACAATTAATGCAATTCTACAAAAAGCAGAATTTCTTCCATTTTCTTTGGAGGTACTGAAGAAGTCCAAAATGTCCCTATTTGGTTCCTTTGATCACCAAACCACTCTTGGTGTTGGAAAGTTTCAGCAGTGCTTTGTGTACCTCTGTGCCTTCTGCACTGGCATGACCAACCAGGGTGCTTTAGTCCTCCGTGATACAGTTCACAAGTTGTGGTAAATTCAACTTAATATGAAAGAGTAATTCAAGACCTTAAAAATACATTGCACTTGAATTTTTTAGTATTTTAAGGAGAAGTTTTTGCACTAGATTAGTTCAGTATTCATAAACTGAAGCTTGAGGTTTACTTATTATTTATTATGTACTTTCTTATTTATTCTCCTGTTCTATTTTTAAAAGAAACATTAAAAAAAGCTAAGTCAGCACCTATTAAAAACATGTTAACTTTTTACAAGTAAATTTGCTCCTTCTAGAAACTTGCCTCTTATAAAAATTTTGGGGAAGATATGTATGGCTTGAACACTAGCGAGTCTGGGTTCTCTTCAGCTCTGGATGGGAGAACTGCAGTAGGGGAGATTCCCTCCCCTCCTCCGTTTAAAGCAAATACTGTCCAGAGGAGCCCTTTATTTCTTCTTGTTGACAAAGAAAGCCATAAACAGAGAGTTCCCTTGCAAGACTTGCTCCCTGGCTCAGTTACAGTGCCAGGTCTACATGGTCACAATGGGAAACCTGATCTTGAGATGGAAAAATCTTGAATATTCCTGCCTCCATTATTCCTTCTTTTGCCTTTATGGTGGAGGCAAATAAGGCCCAGATATGTACTATTTTTACTTTCTTCCCTGCATTCCATTGCAGCTCTCCAGAGCAGAGTTTAATGGCAATCTTTATAACCCTTGTCAAAACTCATAATTTTAAAACAATCGGAGGAGAATTACCAGGGGAATATATGCCTGGTATGGGGCAATTTTACTTCCTAGCTAGAAGGAGAATCCAGGACATTTAAAAATATAAACCAGTTTCTACTGGTTATTTTTCACTTTAAGACAGTAAGGCAACTTGTAAAGCCCATCAAATGCCTGATGTGAGCTCTAATGAGTTTTAACCTTGCTTTTTGCACAAAAAGCTTTGCAGACTTCCTGTGCTCATTGAAAAACATGGTATTTACTGATGTACAGTTTCAAAACCACTCTATAAAATCCCTGTGGACACAAGAATTACTAATATTTATGTGCAAGCATCTGAATCTTACTAGAAATGCAGTTTTTAGCTCATTTGTTTTGCTTCCTACCGTCTTCAAGAGGTGAGTTAATCTGTGACTGCATCAACATGAGTCTACCATCGTGACAATGTCATTTTTTTCCTAGTGGCCTACAGTTTTCCAATGTCCACTTAGAATTCAGAGGAGAGGGAACTGCTTTATTCCCCTTGATCAGGTATTCTAGAGGGACGGATGCAAGCACAATGTCACACGTTTAAAATGCTGTCAGGCTGATTTCATACTTATTGACAACTTGGGTACACACTATAATCTTGTTTCAAGATGCTGTCTAGGATGGTGCTGTTGAAACAGTGTTCAGAAAGTCACTCCTCCAACAGTTGCAGTGACAAACTTTAGGATGAAACTAACACACAGTGTAAGTTACTTTTTAAAGAACTGAATGTGGGAGGTATCACCACGAGCCATGTCTGTGTACTTTTTCATTTGGTAAATAATGGTTATGTAGTTTTACATAGCACTGCTAAATAACACGATAATGAATTTTGAATTTAAGGTAACAGCATTCCCAATGTATGTAAAAATGGTTGTTGCCTCTTACCAGGGAGCCTGTTTTAAAGAAGGAAAGCCAGCTTTCCTCCTGCTGGGGGCAAACACTCTCCACAGGGTACATACATGCAGAAGTGGGTTGTCTGAGGACACATATAATCAGTCTAGAAGGAAGGTGAATCTGGTCAGGGATGGAGAGAGATGCTAGAGGATCACTTGGATTATGTGTGTGTTCATATGTATGGCTGCTGTTAAGGTGACTATTAAATATGGATTGTGGTTTGTTTTCTGGATGCTTTCTGGATGAATTATTTCCTCAAAGTGAGAGTGGATCTTCTTCCAGCTGAAGGGAAGTTGTGGAGGTAGTCTCAGGCTGAGTCATAGCATAGACTTAGGTAGTGATTGAAAGAAATAAGAGCATTTATCACAAAACAAATACCTTCAATTACACTTTATATTGAGAGATACTTTTAACACTTGTAGATTATCATCATCAAAACTGGTACCCAACTCCTCTCTGACAAGCATGAGGAACCTTGCTCCATCTGTTTTTCTTTACTGCAACCTTGATAATGACCATTTCTAGATTGCAAAGTGCTCATAATCAGCTCAAATCTAAAATGTGACAGACCAGTTCACTTTGTTTTTAAGCCATGCTGTCTTTCAGTGTGCCAGTATTATTTGTGTAGCTTTACTGTTTAATTTAAGTACCAGAGAATTATTTTTTTTTTTTTTAATTTATTGTCATAAAATCCCGATTCTCTGCAGAACTTCCTGCATTTTGGCCATCTGGCCACTTGTCTTCATTTTTGCCTCTGCTAAATTATAGATGGAGAAGAGGAGCAAACACCCGAACCAAGCAATATTGATCAGAATTTTTATAGTGCCCAAATAGGCCAGTGGCAAACTAAATATGTGTACTTACTTGTTTTTTACAGACATATAAACAAGTCCTAGACAGTTTTAGCAAACTTCTCCCCTCTTCAACCTGTTGCCCATCTATTTTGGGTGCAGCAACACAAACCATCCAGCCGTGACTTCTCCCTTACTTGAATTAACACAGAGGCAGGCTGTGGAAATATCAGCACAAACCTTGTAAATTTAGGTCAGCTCAAGCTGGTGACACCTATGCTTTCTTTTCTTTGTTTCCTATGTGTTTATGTAGGTATTACTGGCCGGAACAGGAAAGGAATCAAACTCATAACTATTTATTTCTGCAGCCTTGGCTGTCTCATGTTAGAAAATAAGCAGGAATTGGAGACACTTCCTCAGCAGGTGTTACTCCTCAATGTGCATGGGACAGATTTCTCTTGTAAGACCCAGATTTCAGCCTTGCTGAGACTCATCATCTACTTGCATGAGGAGTGGGAGAACCAAATGCAGACCTTGTGAAACTGATTGGGGTCTAACTGACTAATTCATCTTAGATGCTATCATTTTCTGTCTTAGCAGGGTGATTTAGTCCTGTGCTCTCTGGGACTGCTTTCCATATCCCTGACTGTCACAAATTCACTCTCAAGATCATCTGTTTAATCCTCAGTGTTATGACAAAGACTGAGGAGGAATTCTGGTGTAAGCTGAGCAGTGGAGCATTGTGCTGTATGATTAGAACTCTAGCACTTTGCCCCCTGTTCAGTATATCTATGTTGCATTAATAATTGAATATAACTTAAAATAACACATAGGACAACCCCCTAGAGAACTGTGTGTGGTGCAGATTGTTACTGGTGTGGCTCTAGCACAGGCTTCAGTGGTGTAAAGGGGCCTCTTTGCTTGGGCTCTTTATGCAATCACATTGTCTAGTGATGAGCACAAGCAGTAAGACACTCCTTGCTGGGAACAGGGTAAAGCACCCCTACACCTTCTGGTAACCTTACTTCAGCTCTCATGGAGGAGGTGACATTTACCTGCTGTTCAGAGGGCGTGAAGAGGTTTAATGTAGTAATTATTATAATTTGGGGCCTTAAGTTATGTAATCCTTTATTAATATAAAGCTTTTAATAAAATTCAGATGTTTGAACTTTATAAATTCTAATGTATAAACATCAATTAAAAGAACAAGTATAACAATAAAAATTTCTTTAGCTCAGGAAAAAAAGTAGCTCTGTAATCTTTTCTGGTTTTAATACTTGTACTAGTGACCACTTTTCTTCTTACAAATTATTCATGTTAAATATTTTATTTATTACTAAAACAATGTGATTCTGTTATTTTTGCTTGTGAGGGGGAGATATTTTTTCCACTCAGCAAGAAATGAGAGCTATATAATGTTTATTTAAAGAAGTATAGAGAGTAAAGAGACAGGAAGAAAAATCAAGACCATAATAACCAGAAAGAAATTAATCTATGAGGTTTACCATTAACAATAAAATTTTACCTTATATATAAAAGTGCATGAGTATGTCTTGGGTCAAAACCAATGCACTCTTTGCACTTTATTAGTTCCTTTGATGTCAAAGGGACTAGCTATTGAAAAATAAGGTAAGAATTATAATTTATTGCTTTCAGAAGTTCCATCGATTCTATATTTGCCTGGTATAGTTTGGTGTTTTGAGACAACTGGAAGAAAGACCAATAAGCAACCTGCATTACCCCTGCTGACCAATCTGAGTCTATAACCTATATAGACTATATACGAGGACTACTGTTAAATATCTGTTCTGCTCTGTTGCTATTTGCCTCTGACTACTTGTAATATTATAGATTTATTGTAGATGTGAGTGCAAGTTGCAAGACAAGATATTGATTCGAATACCTGGTAAAAGAACAGTAATTGCTTTGCTTTAAAATTAAGTGACTATGCTCATTTTAGAATCTATAGTATTTAATCATTTCTGGTAGTATCTCATGATATGAAATAGAAGAGACTCCACACCCGATTACCTTCACAGAAGCAATAGTTCATGTTGTATTTCACAAACTAATGACAATCAAGAGCGTGTTTCTTAATTACCAGAAGTGCATCTGAATTTAATGTTCCCTTTCTGGAGGGGGGTGTGAGCAAAATAAGATGTACCTTCTGAATTACTTATAGATACTTATATATATTAACAGAAACTAATTTTACTTTTGTTCATATAAGTGTGCTTAAGTTTTATGCTAAACTAATAAAATAATTTGGAATTAGCTATAGTCTCTATTTTTTTATGAATACAAATGCAATAAAAAAGCAATAGTCTTCAGTAAATAAGAAGTACTTCTCTCCATTACCGTATCTAACAAGTAGAGAAAAAAGTAAGAACTGCTTCCAGTACTGACCTACTGTGTTCTGCTGGAAATTGGATCTGATGCATTTTTCTGCTTTCAAAGATTAAATTCCCGGTGACACATAAACTGTATATATTCTGAACTTCAAACTAATTTGTATTTTTTAAAACATCTGTTTATGAATATCTTTGTGATAATAATTACTGATAATAATTACAAAGTTTTAATCAGGAGAGTGAAATTTTAAATGAAGAATACTGGAGGGAACAGACTTTTACCTTTTGGTCACTATTGCTACAATTTATTCTTCCACAGTCTGACAGTTCATTTATTTTTTTCCCCTACTTATTTTAATGCCATTTTAAGTCATTTCCTTTCTCACGTATATTTTCTCACCTCTTACATTGGACATGAAAAGCTAAGAATAAAGTTAATGTTTTACTTAGTAAACAGGACCTTGATTGAGAAGGGAGGAGAGAAAGAATTTAGTGCGAGGGCTTTGCTTTCAAAAAGATTAACTCTGTCTTCCATAAATTTGGGGGAACATAGGAACCTGATGTGGCTGCTAGACAGAACACAGGAATGTACTGAGTAAGGAATCACCGCCAATAATGTAGCAGTTTACAATAAATTTGTTCATAATCCTACTGGCAGTTTTGCAGCCTCTAAATGAGAAAAAAACCCACATCCAATAACCATATAGAGCTTCGGAAAAACCTAATAATTGGGCTTGTCATTCAAAGCAAGAAACAATAACTAAGCAGCTTTAAGTGTTTTTCTTCTCCAGCTCCTCAGCAGAGCTGAGGAGAACTTTACAAAAGATGCCCTGAGCCAACTGTACACAAACAAGTAGAAAATCTCATTAGATTTTAACACCTTGAAGGAGCTACACTTTTTACATTACAACCGTTTTCTATTTCCTACCCTCCAGCATCTTAATCAATTAAGCACCACAGTCTTGACACTGATTCATATGAAGGTTACTTTAAAGTGCTTTTGTAGAGCAGAAAACATATCTTTAAAGTCAATGTAAAGGGATTTTTGTCTACATGGGAATTGGTCCCAGTGTTATCATATGACACCTCCTTGATCTTCTGTGTTTTTCACTTCTGCAGACCCTGGACCTGAGATTTCTCGAAGTGACGGTGAGAGAAACAAGAGGAAAGGTCTTTGGCTTTTTTCTCTCTGGTGGGAGGAAAGATGTTTTTGTCTTAATCTTCCTCTACCCCTCCTCACCTCCAATTAGTTGCTGATACTGGCTAATTAGCATAAGGTACAATACTATGGTCATGCAGATGGAAATTTAGTATGTTGCTTAGCTGAGAAAAGTATGCTTGTGCTCTGGCCTCATTGCAAAAAACACGTGGAGTCTTTAAGTTGGCTAATTCTAGGTGGGTGACTTGGATGAAAAGCTTAAGGAATATTCTAGGGAGGACAGATGAAGCCAAATCTCTGTTCCTCAACCTTTTTTTACACAAATGCAAACGTGATAATCCTCATCTCTGCTTGTCTTGTGTATCGTTATGATTTGTTCAAGTGAGTCCTGCTGCTGCAGAAACCTCTTCATTTGTCCTAATTAAGAGAGGCCGCACAAAACATTGTTAGGTGGACCAAAGCATAGCATCTGTTCACAATGCTCTCTATAATTCTATGATATAGCTTGAGTCATTTAGTTAACAATTAACTTGGAGTAAAACAGTTAAGAAATACAAGCCCTTTATGGTTGTGATGAAGTAAGGTGCCGTAATGCTGAGCTATTACATTACCATAAGATTTTGGCTAAACAGAAATAAGCAAAAAAGAACAAAACTTCTGCACTGTTTATTTTTTTACATCATACTGCATGGGTTTTGTGCTGTGTTTGTCATGATAGGTGTTCGATACACTTTGGTAGTTTGTTGAGCAACATTAACATAAAAATTGTGTAATTTTCTTTTTCTTGAACATAAAATGTTTTGCTTTCTTTTTAGATGTTCTTGTATCTCAGCTTCTAGAAAAAGTAAACTTAAAAGAGTGTATCTTTCAATCAGAGCAGATAGAAAAAAAGTGCTTTGATTTACCTTTCCATGTGTGAGGATTTATTTCAAGATTGTGGACTTGTCCCCAGTATCTTTTAATTTAAAGAATAATTCAGAATTAGAGGTGGCCAAGACTTTCCTTCCGTAATGATTATGTAAGAGGAAATGTACATTCCCAGTTTTTTTTTTTTTTTTTTTATTCCATGAGGAAATTTGACTAGAATTGAAATATTTTACCCCCTTCATAAACCTAAGACATTTTGTTTTTTTGTTGATTACGCATTTATTTCCATCCACCCAGATGCTGGGAATATAATGGGGGAATTAAAACTTAAAGGCATACTTTATTTCTTTTTAAGTGGGCCAAAATGTTAATGCAAACTTTTAAAGCTACATCCACGGCTTCCAGCAGCACAATCTCTTTCCTGAACTGCACAGGGTGCTATGAAGCTGCAGTAGAATGAAGGCAGGAGTGCCCTCAAAACCACTGTGGTCTGGCACTGAATAGTGTCAGCAGCTGAAGGGTATTTTTGAAGGGAATGAACAATTTCAGAATTTCCAAACTTAAATGTTTTCAGAAACACCACAGAAAATATTGATTACTTGTTTTTATTCCTAATATAAGAAAGAATTATCAAAATATAGAATTTTTTGTTGGACATTGGGAAGTTGGGATTTTGCATAGCTTCCAAGGAGAGGAATAGCAGCCACACTGTAACCCCCACCATGAGAGGGGTCATTACTTATAGCTGTTGTCTCCCATCCACTTTACAGGCTATGTTGTTTGTCTGCAGAAAGTAATTACTTGAAAAACTCAGCAGCATTATCACTCTCATATTTCCTCTTCCTTGTATTCTGTATTTCTCGGTGTGATCATCACAGTGTTGTCTGCTTTTTTTTTTTTTTTTTTCCTGGTTACTGCAGCTGTGATAGCAGAAAGCCCCAGGCAAAGCATTGCTAGCAGCAAGAACACTTTTAAGGCTGCTTCAGGAGTAGACAAGTACCCAACATGGCATGTCTATATGTTATTCCTTCCTCAGACTTTTTGTTGTTCATTCTGCTTCTTCTGGAGCAGAGTTTCTCTCTTGGCAGCCTTTCTTTTCAATCTAACACACCTCTTTCAGCTTCTCTTGTCCTGAGACGACGGGGAGCCCCCATCAGCACTAGTGGAATCAAGCATTTCTGGAAAAAGGAAGAAACCCCCTGACAATAGAAAGAAGATTTAGCTGGAGAAATAATTTGAGATAGTGGTAGAGGAGGAGGTGCATGAAGAGAAAAGATAAAGGCAGAAGAAGAGACAGGATCAAAAGGGAGGGGAGATGAAAAGCAAGAGTGGAACTGTTGGGGAGAGAACAAGGAAGAACCACAGAGCCTAGAGACTAAAAAAAATTTAAGAGCATTGGTACGTTCAGAAATCCACTTTGCTTTACCTGTGTGTAAACAGTATGTCCAAACCTAGCTTTACCATCTACATAGCAGCAAAGCAGCCACCTTATCCATTATTTTAATGCAAAGTGTCAAGGTTGACAGTAAAACTTTGTGCTATACAGTAGCAGGTATCTTATCTCCTTTAGGGAAAAAAAGACTACATTTTCCTTTGCCAGGTCTGCACTTGCATCCTGAGGTTACTCTGTGCCTTGCAGAAATAATGCAGATCCAGACATATAAGCTATGTCACACACAACCTGCAGTCAATTCCTGCCTGCTCACATTTGCCCAAGAAAAGATAAATATTCCTTTGAAAGCAACAGGCAGATTGGGTATCTGCCTTTTTGTATTACCTTTAAGATTAAGAAGATAAGTGGTGCTTTTATTTTTTGTCTTTTAAGGTGCCATTTAACTTTCCCAAGCAGCTGATTACACATTAGGAATGGGAGGATAGGAGGGTGCTTTTTGTCTTATCCTCCTGATTTATTGTTGGACTCTCAAACTGTTAGATTCAGCCACCTGAAACCCTCAGTCATCTCACCAGCACTAAAGAGAAAAGTGCTTCTGGTTTTGATTTATCCCAGAAATATGTATTTTTTAGTATGGAGCACAAATTTCCTATAATGGCTTTCAGATCCCTAAGGAGAAGTGTTTCCAGCCTGATTCACATATTGGTAATGTAATACAATATATTTTCCTGTATGGCTTTGAAGTGCAGGTCTCAAAAGCTCAACTGAAAAAAAACCTATCTGAAACTTGTAAGTTACTCTATGGAGGTGATTTGTGTAAGGTGCTGGGGCATGCCTGCAGACCAGCCTGTGTCAGATGGAAAACAGCACCTCCATGTTAGCGACGTGGATACAGAGTACAGCTAATACTTAGTTTTATAAATGTTTCATTCCTTTTTTGAGCAGCATTTGGTTTATATCTGCTTCCCTAAGGTGACTAGAATGGCACTGTGTGATTCATCACAACATGACATGACAAGGAAAACACCGCAAAGATACAATATTGTTATCAGAAAAAGATGGGCCTTTTTGGCATTAAGAACATTTAAGGACATAGTCTATAGATGTAAATGCATGTAACTCCGAGTAGGACTAAATGTCATTTCTGTTTGGATAACAAGTGGGGAATGTAAGAGCTTTAAGTTGTCAATGAAAACAACATGACAAGATTTACCAGGGTCTTCAGGCTGAAATCGCATTCCTCAGAGCCAGGGGTGCCACCAGCCCGGCTGAGGGGCTCAGCTCTGCCCTGGGACCACTGGAACTGGCTGTGTGCATTGTGGGGCAGCCTCTCAGTTCTCCTCAGAGGGGACCCTGAAGGGTGCCAACACTAGACATGAGCACCCAATCCTTCCCCCTAGATAAGTCAGCAAATCTTGGGAAAAATATTTGATTTTTCTGGAGTGTACGCCCCGCAGGATTCCTGGGCAGACTTCTCCTGGGCCCAGAAATTCCTGTCACGCCTGCCCTGTGGCTCTGGGAATGGCCACCTTCGGCAGTCTGTCAGATGGAGATTCCCAGTGGAACTGAGAAATGGAGTTTGCAAGATGAGGTCAGGACTAGTGATGTACCTGGTGTGACTCAGGCGAGGGCTGGAGGAAGGAGGGATCTGGCTGGGACCTGGAGAGTAACCCTAGAGCCATGGCCCCACAGCATCCCTGCAGCCCCGGGGCATGGCTGCGCGGTCAGCAGCCCTGGCCTCCGTTGCACTGCCTGGAAAGACATTAGCTTTCTGGAAAAACAGAGGTTTTCAGCAGTTTTAGCTTGCTTTGCTTTCACTGGGCTTACTAGAAAGGAGAGCTAAGAAGCTGATGAACCTTCAAGATATTCCAGGAAATGCAACACACTTCTAATTCATATCATTTAAGTACTGAGAAGCTTAAAAGCATGATAATAGCACCTCCATCCCCAGTGCAGCCATTTCGCAGGCCTTTTGGAAATGGAAAATGATTTTAACCCCAGCTTCTGCTGTAAGTTTGCAGTCACCTTTTTGCTGAATGTTCTCTAACTGCATGCCTTCGTTTTGCTAGCTTGGGGCATGTTTGAAAGTGCACTAAATTACCAACAATGTTGATCTTTCTTATATTGGACATTTTTATTAGATCCTGTGTAAACGTTCTAGTAAGCGTGTTTTCAAGAATATGTTTGGGAAATAGACAAAAAAGGATTCGGATATATCTGTGAAGACATTCTTTCTGCAGTATTCATTAAGGCTAGTGGCTGGGAGGAGCGAGACTGGCCGGGGAGCTGTGGGAGCAGCAATCCCGGGTCTGCTGGTGAAGGAACCGCAGTATAAAGTACCCAGGACTGTTGTTAATCAACTAAAAGCTTACATTAGATATAGAAACATTTCTGAAAATTAGCCAGTTAGCCCAAATATGGATTCATTACATTAGAGTCAAGAATCAAAATATTTGGATATTTTTTTTTTTCTATTTCAGTGCTCTTGTACTGTTCTCTTTATTGTGCCATTCTAAGGGGATAATGGCAAGGGGTGAGTTCCAGACACTAACACAGTCTTTGCTCCAGTAAATGCCAGAAATTCTTCCTCCAATGGCCAGGTGTCAGCCCTGCTTGAGGGCCTGACTGGGAAGCTGGTTAAAAACCGTTTTCTGTAAGGCAGATCTGCTAACATTAGCCACAAAGATGAATTGTCTCACAGTGCCATCCAAGAGAAAAGCTCTCCTGTTATGTTCATTCCTACAGAGTGAAACAGCACCCAGTAAAGTGATGCTGCAGCACTGGCTCCTGATGGGGTTTACAGGCTTTATAGTGCTGGAGAGGGCAGTTCACTCCCCTTCTTCTGTCACCCACTGGCATCATGGCAACTCACTGCCATGGCAGAGGAAGGCCAGTGCCTGCTTTCAGGCCATTTGCTGGGCTCGAGATATGTGATGAGGAGCTGGTCTCCCCCTCCCCACACTTTCTGCACACACAGCTGGGTACTTGAATTCGGTGCACCTGAACACTTTTCTCTCCCTTCCATATATATATTTATTTCTGCTCTTTATTGAAGCTGTTAGAGGCATGAGGATTTTAACAGTCCCCAAAGTGCTTCTCCCGAAGCTGAGGTACTCTGGATGGGAATGTCATGAAAGAGTGTAGACAGCTACTTGGGGAATACACTGGTGGAAGTGGTTAATGTGAACCATTTCAAAGTAAGTCGATGCTGAAGTTGCACTTGATGAATTGCAAGAGGGACATAGCAGTTGGAAATGTCACAGCAGTGGCTACTGGGAAAGTCACCTTTTCTCAACAGCTACCACATACCAGAACTGGAGCAGAGATCTACTAGCATTTCCTATTGCACAGGCAGGAAATCCTCACATCTCACAACCAAACCCATCCTTGGAGTTAGAACAATAAATGCAAGGTGATAAAGCTTGGTGAGGGCTAACTTGGAAATCAGACATGTGGAAACCAAATGCTGTTCTTAGTCTGCAAGTCACTGACATTACAAGGAAAAGAGTTCAAGAAAGAGAAGAAGGTTAATAAGCTTAATTTGTCTTTTAAGAGCAGCGGTCTTTAGAATTAACTTTCAAAATGGGGCCATGGCCCTCACAATGGTTTCTGAATGCTGCTCCCTCACAATAAATACAGAAATAAGACAATAGCCATACTATGACCCAACAATTTTACATTAATTCTCTCTGGGTTTAGCATTTCAATACAAAATAGTACTAATCATAGTGTTAGAGCTGGAGTTCCTTGTGCCTGTAAATGTTTTGCAGAAGGAAGGTTTCCATGGCTGTCAAGGATGTCATGTAAATAGGACAGAGCATCTCCATCCTTTGTAGTGGTCCCTGGCTACCCCAAGGTGTTTTCCAAACTGCAAGATGCTCGGGGATCAAAAGGACCACAATAACACAGTGCTGTTTCCCTCACATTTTTGCTTGGCGTGAACTAGGACCTGATCCTAGTCCTAGAAAGGCAGACAAACCAATTGAGTTTTCCAAGGATTTGAAGATGCTCTGGGATTCTAGTGCTAAACAGATTGAAAGAGAGCACTGCAGAAATTATTGCAGAGGGCGGATGCTGACCACAGCACTATAAAGGAGTACTCTGCAAAGCTGAACCTGCTATCCTAGGACTGCTAAATGCCTGGCCCTTTTCCTAAATATTGTGTCTCATTTTAGTAGTAAAAGACATTATTTCTTTGTAGCATTGACTGAGGAAGGAAAGGAGAGGTTGAAGAAGAAGATAAGCATGTGCAAAAGGTACGCTGTTTGACTTGACAGTGGTTTCAATGAGAAGAACACAAATGGGGAACCATGCTCCTGTTCAGCAATTTTGGCTGAAAACCTGGGGTCAGCATTACTATGGATGTGCCGCTTCTGACCACCTGTACAGTGAAACTCAACTCTACACCATGTGCGCAGTGAAGCCAGACTGCTTCCACTGCACACGTAAATCAGTGGACTTTACAGCAGGGATAACAGATATGGAACCACGTCTGTTGACTTTACAGCACTGTCACAGCTCTTTGCAGACAGGTGACAGCAGCCCTGCAGCCCATTCATTCAAATTATATTGATGGAACATTAAGGAAACTCTGCTCAGGCAGTCTTATATTTTGCTTGCAGAAATGGTGATTTTCTAAATAAAAGTAGTTTGAGATCCTGCCAATGTGAAAACTATTATAAACGAAAAAGCTACTTTGCATCAAAACCAGTCACTTATTGTCCTGGAGAAATACGCAAAACATTCTATCTTGAGCTTTCTTGTGTGAAACTCAGGAAAAAAAAAAAATATTGTGCTTCATATAGCTTCAATCCTACCTTCTGGGCCAGCTGGCAACCCTGGAATTTGCAGATTGTACTTGCTTCTTTAATTGTTTTCCAATTATTTGTTTTAAGATTTTTAAATATAATCCCAAGCCGTTCAATTAACATCACTTCACAGTGCACACACTCTGCCACCCATCTGCTCAAGTTGTCTTTAACTGACACCGTCTTGTATCTGGTGTTCATAGCTATCAAACAGATCTCCAACACAATCCACCTTCTGTTCCCAGCTAGGAAACAGATTTTGCCATTTTTTATTCTAACACCTGTGCAGCTATCAACATTTTTCCACTGGAGATTTGTTATACATGTTGGGAACTGAGGTTACTTTAATACCTTCACAGAAAAAGCAAACCAGCGTGTATTTTAAATCCAGAAAGGATTATTGTGTGCTCTGGCCTCCTGTAATACAGACCATAAAATTACCCTGCTCTAGTTCCTGATCCTGTTTTAATAATAATACTTGAACCAAAACCTTCCCATTTAAAATAAAATTAAAAAAAAAAATCTACTTAACATTCAACCAATAATAAATCCACACAGTTATCCTGGGTATTAGCTACTCTCAGTGATAAAAATTTGTACCTTATTTCTCAATTTGAAAATGTTGATTTTTGACTACAACTATTTTTCTTTAGAATTAAAAGCTTTCCCATCCACCTGCAGGTTCTTGCATAGATTCTTAAAACCTGAGCTTGTCGTATGAAACCTTCTCTTTGGATAAATCAATAGATTTATGCCTCTATTTTTTCTATCATAAAACATATTCCTAGCCCTGATTATTCTTGGAGCTATAAAACCTCAGTAGTTAATCACACTTTTTCCTTAAATGTGGCTCTAGAAGGAAGACAGTATACTTGTTACTGTGTGTCAACAGCTGTGAAGGTAGAATATTATAGCCTTGCTAATCTGACCTTAATCTCAAGAGGAGAAGCAAGCTATCATTCCCTAATCATCTTCTTTGTGCTGAGCTATGGTTTTATAATATTTTAATCTGTGCCTGCCAGTAACGCATTTCCCAGGAGGATGAAGCACCTTCACCCCAGAAGGTACCATGGGGATCTCCACACAGTATCTTTCTTGATTTTCTATCTTTCCTGGAGCTCTACTACTTTGCTCCTTGTTCTCATGATATGGAGTACTTCAACTTTTTGGGTAGGCAGCTCAGAAATAAACACACCAAAGAGTGAACAACCCAGGAGGAAGTAATTGTTTTTACAAAGCTTAATCAAACCATGGAACTCATTGCTAATTGACATTGTGAACACTGAAAGCTTGATGAGTTCGAGAAGTGAACAGACAAAGCTGTTGCATGAGTGAATTCAACCAGAGCTATCAAACACCTGGAACTTCTGATTCAGGATGCCACCCACCCACAGATTACATAATGCTGAGGTCATTCATTAGGAAAATGTCAACACCTGTGTGCCTCAGCAAGCTATTAAATGCCTAGAAGAGCCTATTTTTAGGAGTGGAGGGATGCTCTGGGGGAGGTGCTCTAGCACTAAGATAGTTGGGTGGTGCTGCTGGTAGTGTGTTGGGCCTGGTTGCTATCCTTGAGCAGTGCCCTACTGCCAAAGGATAGGTGTAATGTTAGCTACAGGGCTGTGAAAGCTTTGAGCATTTTTGGTTTTCTTTTCATGAGGATTTATTGATAATCTTTCTGTGTTTGAAGTGCTGTTCCTGAGAGCAGGCTGCAAAAGGTACCCATCTCAGGTTCCTACCTCAAACCATGCCCTGCAACACCTTTCCTGGGTCACAGGGTGATTCTTTTCTTCCCCTTTTTTGTTGCTGATATAAGTAAGTTTGAAGAGGTTTGAAGGAAAGCTATGCTATGGTTATTTTTTATGACACCTGTATAGTGTAAGCAGTCTGTATCCCTGATTTTCCTGTATTATCCTAGTTGGGAATTTGGTCTCTGTTTCTTGTGCTTGTTAAAAGTATGAGCTTTTATGCTTAGGACGTTTAGAGCTTTTCTGGATATATTGCTCTGGACCCTTCCTATCTCATTAATGTTGTAGGTGACTTCCTGTCCCTATACTTCTGAAGAATTTCCAAAAACATGTATTGCAGTATTTTTCTGGTTGTAGCATAGATTAAGCTGATATTTGTAAGGTTCTTGTTTTATGTGGTCTTAGGAAAGAACTTCTTGTTTAATGCATCGCTTGGGTTCCTCCAAAATTCTGGTTTTGTAATGCTGCTGGAAGTGCTGCTGTATAAGCCACAATGTTCCTCTTTCAGGAATATCTTTAATTTTGCTAAGAAGCTTAGTCCTACATCTCACATGTGCACAAAGCGTGGGGTTTTAAGTCACTGCCCTTCCCAGTAGTATGGATATATGGAATAACGTTACTCTGCATGATGAACAGAAGTGTCATTTAATCTTTCCTTACTCTTTCTCACATGCTCCCTCTCTTTTTTTGCCCTTTGGGAAAAACACAGGGTCAAACTTGTGGCTCCTCTTTGTCCTGTCTAGTGGATAGCAATGGTCTTCATGTCACTGCTGCTGTTGTGTTTAGGATCATCAGCTATAAAGTAGGACCATGCTATAAGTTCGAAAGCAAAGCTACACTGGAGTAAATATGCACAAAGAATTAGAGTTATATTTCATAACACCTAAAACTGAGTCTTTGAGTTCAAACAAATGGAAGTTAGGAGATGTAGTGCTAAGCAGCATTTCTGTATGTATGTTATGCTATCGACCTAATTTCATCCTTGCATGCTATTATTGCACTTAGCAAATATTTGCATGTGATTATAAAATTTTTGTACACTTTACAGTTGGCATCTGTAAAGGGACAGGGAGGCAGAGCAAGGCAAGGAAAAGCAGAAGATTTGGTGGGGGATGAAAGAGTGGGTTATAAATAGGATATTAGATGTAGATTTAGGACCCAGTTTATTTGCAGAGCGCTCCAACTACATTTGCTGTTGATTCTGGCACCACAGTGATCTGTGGCGAGTTCATGGGAGTGTGATCAGTGTCTATCCTTTGCAGCTGTGAGATGTGTTAAGATGCTCACCAATGCCCCATGTTTGCACTTTCAGCACTGAGCTTGGCAGGGATATGGCCAGTGCTCACAGTGAAACACGAGAAATGTTCTTGACAGTGGGGTGTTACTGTGGCATGCTAACGTATGTTCTAGGTACTAAACCAAAGCCTAAGTTACCTAATGATGTTTTCCTGTCTTGTATTTATACACATAGTTTTTTAATGTAGCCACTATTTATTTATTGCATTTCCTATAATTTAACCAATAACACAGGGAGATCCATATTGCTCCTGTACTCAAGCTAAACTGTGCTTAGGCTGCACATATTATTTGAAAGCATTCCCATTTTTCAGGGTCCAGTTTTGCAAACCTTAAGTGACATGAACTATCCCTTGTCCACTGAAATGAATGGAATCCCTTGTGTGAATAGGGATTATGCTAGTGAATAAAGGGTTTTCAGATCGGGGCCCTAACCCTTTTTTAATTAACCTTCAAAGAAAGAATTTATACAGGAAAACTCTGGCTCAGTGGTGAGCAGTCAATAAGCCATGTCTTTGTAAGTCCTTCCTTTCTTTATGGGCCCTTTGTGTGAGGCTTAAGTGAAATGGATCTCACTGTCTACATCCCTTCTTTACTTCCCTCCCGACCAAGCTAATCACTTTATAAATGTCGTAGTTTCTTGCTATTGTTCCATTTTTGTGTATTATTGGTCTTGTCTCATTCAGCGACTGCTACCTTAACTGTTTCTTTTTACATGACAGAAAAAAAAAAAGTGGACAAAACAGACTGAAATGTCAGGAAGAGAGATTCCATCTTATTTTAACTTCTTGGAATCAAAATTTAGTTTTTATATAAAAAAAATCTAGTAAGTCAGTTTTTGCTATATGGGAGCTTCTACTTCCTGTATTTCAATATTACAAATGATCTGTCCTAAATATAAAGCTTTAGGATTTGGAGGTTTATTTTAAAAATAATCTCTTGTAATTTTCCATCTTCAGGTTCATCTCAATGCTTTGAAATGTCACAGTTATTGCTTGTCTGCCATTACAGATTAACCACGGTGGCCCAGAAGCAAGATGGGCAAATGACAAAACATAGGATAATGGTAAGATGTGCTTGTTTAGATAAAGTGTTTTCTGAGAACACTGTAGGCTGGTGAATTGAAAGTGGTAGGAGATGGTGGAGGTGGAGAAAACAAAGAGCTCTATTGCTGTCCACAGACAAGTGCAAATTTTGCTGCAATTTGTGGGATATAAGGGATTTCTAACTGTTGCAAATAATACAGTGCTTTCTCAGTACTGAAATGAAGATGAAGGATAGACAAAGTGTTTTGCCTTTGTTAGTCAATGAAAGTATTCTGTTATTTCTGTTCTCCAGTTACCTACAAATGTTTTCTTAATTTCTTGGAGTATTTGCAGTTACCTGGAAGTATACTGGAAGTGATACTTCATCATATGCTGCCTGCTTTCTTTGTATATAGCAACGTGGCTGGGACTGGTGTGGCCACCTGGGTGTGATGGCCTTTCTGCTTGCTAATTGGATAATTGCTGGTTAACTACAGTGTTTCCTAGTGAATGTAGAAGGGCCCACTTAATTTTGGGTAAATGTACAAGTCAGATTGCAGAATGATTTATGAGAGAACTTCTATTAATGCAAGTATTTGCAGATGTGTGGATGGAACAGAAGGTCTGAAAGTCTTAATTGAAGACAGTGCCAGGATAAAATGTTGGTTAATAATTTTTCTGCTGTTGGTCCAAGCCTTAGCATTTTTATGTTTACAAAGATGTTGAATTAGCTGGTAAGTGGCTTAGATGATACACTGAGAAGAAATGTCAGGATTAAAAAAGCATCCGTGTCACACTGAAGAATAAAGGGGATATCAACAAATGCTCATATTGGCCTCAGTACAGTTTTTCCTGAAGGATATCTTACACTACATTTGTTTGTCTTTCCTCTGATCTTTTTTTGAAATATTCCCTCTTTTCTTCTCTCTGCTTAGTCATTTGTAGTCTGTTCAAAAGAATTGGTTTGGTTCTCTCAAGGTCTATGTCTGTAATGACAAAGTCCTGTTTTTTTCCCTCTTTTGCCATGGTTGTGAGTAGAGACTTCCCCTTAAATAAATGCATTCACAAGTATAGAAACAGTGGATAGCTTCTGCGATTTCATCTTTGAAGGAAGCTGTCTTTGGAGAGTTGTTCAGTGGAGTTTCTTTCCATTTTAAAAGTTCCCAGGGAATGACATTTCTTTCCCCTGCCTTGGGTATATTGGGTAAAGACCATGCCTGGGTGTTCTACAGCTTGAGACTGTTAGGAGAATGTAATTCTTGTTATCTTTCTGGATACTAGCTATTCTTTGCTAGAAGCCTCCCCACTGGACAATAGTTGGCAATTTTGCAAAGGGTCTAAGGATATTCTCAACTGTCTGTCAGCAATCTGCAAGCAGGGACTTATGCAGGTAGAAAATTTTCATTTTTAGCTCTTCCCAAGTCAGAGAGACAAGGCAGTGCTGTACAGCTACTGTGAGTGCTAATGTAAGTTTATTCCCAATTCATGACCTTGTGGCACTGAATACTGATATTTCCCACCTGGCTCTGTTTGTCCTCAAAACCTGATATGGGACAGGGTTAGATGCCTTCTGCTAAGACAGTGGTGTTATATTGTTTAAATTTCTTCCTGCCTTTCTGATACAAACTGAGGTGGGAGAACTGTTATTGTGAACCTTAGTCACAAAGTCAGTAAGAAATACAGAGAATACTGTTTCTCACCCTGGTTGCTTCCTGTCCTTTACTGCTCCTCTACCAGACCTTCAATATGACAATTCATTTCTGCTAGCTGAGACAAGCTGTTGCCTAATCTTGAAAATTCCCTCTTCCTCTAGCTTGCATGTCCTTCTACTAGTTTGTTGCATCGTACTTGCAATTCCCTTGCTAATGCTGTGTTTTCTAGACTTTATCTGTCAGTCTCAGAAAGGAATTAATAAACCTTCTGAAAATGTTATCCATTTAACCCTTAGCCCTAATTTTTTCTTATAAATTTTTACAGCCTAAAAATCTACTGCTATGAAGTCACATATAGTTCTTAAACTCATTTTGCCTTCAATGACCTATCATCTTAAGTAGACTCAGATATATAGTCTATTTGCGGTTTTCATTTGTTCACTCAGTCAATGACAAGTTTAAACCCAGATTTACCATTACTCTAAAAGACTAATCTGTTTACTAGGAATGACTCCTTTCTGTAATTGGAGAACACTTAAACTTCATGTGTCTTGGTTTTCAAAACAAGCTAAGCATTAAGATTCTCTGAAGGCAGCAGTCTTGGTTTTTTTTTTTTATTGTTTGTTTTTTTTTTGTTTTAATTAAAATATCTATTAATTTTTGACATGGAATCTAAATTTAAAGGTCTAATTATGATGGTTTTGACCATAAAACCTTTTACCAAACCTTGTATATTTAAGGGGATGGGGTAATAGTGTCATTTCTAAGCAAGCTGAATCAGCAGTACGTGCTTTGGTAAATTGTCTTATCAATATTTTTGGACAGAAATCATTATGGGTGACTTGCATGGATGGAACTTTCATAAATATAACTTTGTTTCTTGGTAACTTCTTTATTGATATAGTAGTAAATACTTTTTCTCACCTTCTTCCAAGTTCGTCTGCCATGTTCCCAATGCAGATCAGAAAGGCCTGATTCTTTTGAGTAGATATTTCCCATTCGAATTGGTGCAACCTGTCAGCAACCTTCAGTGACCACTCTTCAAATCAGCATCTGCCAAATGCAATCTGTAAACTTTCTGAGGACGTGGGCTTGGTCTCTCAAACATAGTACTACTGAACATAATCTTATGTTTTTCAGAGTAACTACACACATTGAATAAAACTGAATTCCTCTTAGTACCTCTCTAAATACCTTGTGAATTTCTAACAGTTTTATTTCCTTGGCAGAATACACTGGGTTATTATGAAGCATCTCTGTGTCTCTAGTAACTTTCTATTTATCTGGAATTACTAAAACCAGATTTTGGAATCCAATTGTCTGTGTGATCTCCACTTATTGTGGAGAGAGAAAATGCCACAAATGTGCAGGAGAGACTGATTTAAGAATACAGGAGTAGAGAGGGCTTACAGAGAGCTTGGCGTTTGCACCACAAGGCTGGCAAATACTATGCAAGGGTAGAAAGGAGTTCACAGGGACCAGACAAAGCATGATTGCTTGATAGCTCAATAGACAAGTGGTCTACATCAGGAAATTGGAACAATGTATTGAAATGGATTATATCAGTGATGAGAAAAAAGTGACACTTTTAGAGAGTGTAATGAGGGCTAAAGCCTGTAACATGCTGTGTAGCTTAACAGCTAGTATTAAATCAGCAGACAAAACACTTGCTGAGAATGTGGAAAGTCTACGAAATTACCTTTCTGGTATCTGCTGAATGTATCTGCCTCTTTAAAGAGGATAAAAAAAGAAAATGAGGCAATTCTTGATTTTTGTCAGTTCAGAAAAAGTTTAAATGATGTGTTGAGAGACTATATAGTGTATTATATGCAAAAATGAAACAGTCAAAAAATGGTTATTGACTGGAGTAATTGATCCAGAGCAGCACAGCAGTAGAGGACACTGAAACACTGTGGCCAAAAATGACATTGGAAGCAGAAAGCTCAAACTAGCAAGTCTTCTGTCTCATGTAAGTACCTCAGAGTACTGACCTGAGGTAACCAAAAGAACTTGGGATATATAGAGAAAATGTACAAGTAGCTTCTAAAGCTATTGCCCCTTATGAAGGCAATATAAAATACTTTCAGAGCTGTGATGCTGCAGAGGGCAATGTCTATTATAATCTGCTGTTGTTTATTGTAAAAACACAAGTATCTTTACAGCAATTTCAGTTACAATATGATAACCAAAATGTTACTGGATTTTGTTAAAATTGAAGGGAGGAGACTAAAACTTATTTTTTGACAGTATTCTCAGACAGCAGAGAAGAAGCAGCAGTAAGATGATATTTCAAATGCACAGGAAAAAAATAATCCACATCTGAGCACTGTTGCAATGGGAGTAATGTGTAACTAAAAATACTATATTCTTCTGTAGCATGCTATGAAGGGAGGAGGTCTCTTATGTGATAGACAATGGTTGGTAATGTGATTTAGATGGTCTGATAGAGCTTACTACTTCTTCAGGCTTTCAGTGGTGTTGGGAAGAGGCTCATACATGACACACAGTGGAAATTAGCTGGATTCTTCCACATTATTTTCCATAGATTTTAGGATAATATTAGGATCTTCAAAGTCTGTCTTTTAGGGGAGACAAGTTGTACAGGTTGCCAGGCTTCCTCAGTACTTAGGAAAGCAAAAGAAAAACACAGAGTGCAAGCCTTTTGCAGAAATCGTGATGTGACAATGACAGTGGAGCTTTGCAACACATTTCCACTAGCTATGATAAAAACAGTTGAGCTTGTATATATCCAAACTGAATTCAATATTAACTCATACTTGCAATTTAGTAACTTCTAACTGAAATTGTGGATGAATTTGTTCCATTAGTTGATGGTAAGCTCCCAAGTCTACCTAGAGAAATATGCCTGCAAAATTGGAGATTGAAGTTGATAGCAAGAAATACTTCTTCAAAGACAGTTGTAATATCACTAGCTAATCCCATCAATGCCATTGGTACTCTCTATCACTGAACAATAAAACAGATGTTTTATGAGATTCCTAACATTCGGTGTTATGTGAGAGTTAGTGCTATAGAAAACCTTAAATAATATTGCTGAGAAATTGTCAAGAATTCGAAGGGGATAAGGAAAATGTGAAATTTTTTTAAAGATTCAACTGTGTTATGGCTGGCAGAGTTTCACCTAAACCTTGTGATTTATCTTTACGAGCCTTAACCTTCAAATGTTCCCTATGTGTACCCCTCTTTGCAGATAGTCAGTTATTTCTGTAGGTTTATGCCCACGGCAGTAACAGCATTCAATCTACAGAATGAACTGTTACAGTATGAATAGAAACACATTGATTCACATGGCATTCTGGGACTTTTCATGAGTAATGTTGCTCATATTGTGCGAGAGACTCCTTGCACACCTTTGTCTATAAAACTACCTTATGATGCTTCCTTAAGTGGAACAAGAGCAGTAATTTCACATCTGATGGAAGATCAGAGTGAAAGGTCCATTGCCTTTGCCTCTAAATTCCTTACCTTGCCAAAATGGAGCTGTGTGGAAATTGAGAAAGTATCTCTGAGCTATTTTTGGCAGTTAAAACTTTTCACTAGTGTTGTACAGGTAATGATTTATGCTGGTTGAAGATCATCAACTTCTAGTTTCATCTTTAATCCCACAAAAAGGAGTTCCAACCATAACTGCTACAAAGCTTTCAAGATGGGAAGATAGTTTTCAAATCAATACTACTACAGTGAGCTATCAACAGCCTCATGAATGCAGATTGTTTGGCAAACTTTCCATTGAATAATCATCAGAAAGGATAGTGAAATTGAGTCAAAAGCAGTCTGCATGGCACAAAACTATCAACAGCTGTAGGAAAACTCAATATGAAGCCTAAAATCTGTACAAAGTAAAGCAGGCAGGCAGATATATATAAACTGTTGTGTGAAAAGCATAACTGATGTCCTTAGTACTACAAATTTGTCTTCTACCTCTTTCTTCCTCTCGTATTTGGAGAAATCTTGTGCTCTGTGGCTTTTACAACTTTGTCCTTCCGTAGCATTTCTAGTCATATTCTGCATCCTCTAATTTTTATCAGATTGGTTTCTGTTCTCTCCTGTATCTTGGAGAAGGCAAGAAGTAGCTTGTGCTTCAGCTCTGAACCAAGTGTGTGCAAATAAGTAGCTGCTGTGCAGGTGTCCCACATCATGGGGTAAGAACAAATAGTAATGTAATGCAGCCTTTTCTGTGGTGCCACTTGCCTGCAAGTAGCTCATCTACCCCATCTTGATGATGGTTTGGGTGTGTGGTTGGTTTGATTGTTTTGTTTTGTTTTTTTTTTTGGTGTGTGTTATGCTGTACTTTTTTTCTCTGCCTATTTTATTTTTGAGCTCCTTACTCATGGCAGGTTTGGCTGAATTTGATCAATGGATCCAGAAGTTTTTAGAGGATTGAAATAGTTTAAAAAAGGCATGTTTAACCTCAGGCTTGGCATTCTACTAACCTGGGAAGTTACAGGATAAGCCTGGTAAAATTTGATTGCTTCTCTTATTCTTTCTTATGATGAAGTCATTGGCTATAAACCAGGATTAAGATGGCTCTGTCTTTAATTTTATTTTACTAAAAATACCAGCTTGGTGACTGTTACAACCACTAAGGTGTGATGTTTAAAATGCCTTTTTTTTTTTTTTTTTTAAATTCTAGGTCCAGAAACTGCCAAGGTATTGATGTCAGAAATAAAATAATAGGTGCCCAGGCTGGGTCCATCTCCCTCCCTTATCTATCTCAGTGGCTAGGAACTTCTACAGAAATAGAAGATATGGCATAATAGTCCCAAGGGTTTTACAAATTGCATCTCCTGCCTAAATATTTTCACTTTCACCTGAGTTCTGCTAGCAGTGTTTTGTTCAGGCTATATCGGGCCTTTTGTCAGGCACGTACATATCTGTATTTGTGGGATTTGATGTTTTTACTTCATTAAGTATTCACTCTAATGTGCAGGATATAGCAGTTCTGGGACAAGGAAGAGTAAAAATCTCATTTCTGAACTAAGGAGTTCCTGGATAAATTGCAGAAACTTCAAGAGCAAATGTAGTATTTGCCTTAAGGACCCTAAATGTTTTTTGAAATAAGTAGGATACAAGATGTCACAGCAGCTCCTTACCACCCTGACAGAGTGCATCAGTGCAAAGATTTATTCTTACTTTCAAGAAAGGAGTGATTTGATTCACACTAACTATGGACAAAGATAACATAAACAAAATATCAGGTTTCTATTGGGTATCTGGAATGCAGAACAGGCTATATCAAATTGAATCTTGGCTGAGACTCTGAAAAGCTGCATTTTGAACTCTCTCAGGGCTCTTCGGTTTTTTGGTTTTATTTCTTTTTTAAGCCCAATATAGAGGGAGATATTGGAAAGAAAGAGTAATCAAGTAGTTCCATGAGTATTGCTTTTACGTAGGAGGAAAATGAAGCAGTGAGATACAGCAGAGATAATTTATGGAAACTTGGGGTGATAATTTCACAGCTTTATCCCTTGTCTTGGTAAGCAGAAGTGGTATTGAATGTGATAGAAAAGTAGAATGTTTACTTGGGTGTTCTGCAGGAGGGACTCTTACTGAAAATATAGAGCACATAACACAGCCAAATGATGTGTGCTAGGAACAGTGAGCTTTGTGTTTCTATTTTTACTTGAAGGACCTCTCTTTGAGAGATTTTCTACAAAGTAAGAAACCGTAGCTAGAACAAATACCCTTGAAAGTTCCAGTGTGCTTGTTCAATGTCTGCTAGTTATACCCAAAGACACATTATATATCATTGCTTACCAGACTACTTGTGTATTGCTTTATGTCAACTCTGATTTTGATAGCTAAGGTTGGAGTAGTATTTAGTACACAGTTTCTCAGGGCATTCACCTTGCATAGCAGGAGAGCCCATTAATGAGCACTGAGCAGCTGCTTGGACACCTGTGGGGTACCTGGAGTAACTGGCAGCGTGCAGAAGGGCACTGCAGCAATATGGGGCGAGCTATCCAGCCCTTTGCAGTAGCACATGCTTGTTCCCATCCAGAGTCCTGGTTATTTCCTCACACTTCAACCTTTTTGAAGAAATACTGTAGTGGGATAATTTCACCATGATCCTGGTGTGGCAAATGATTATGGATTATTATACATCATATCTGTGTGTATGCAAACTGCAAATTTAGGCTTTTTATATTCCAATGCGGTGAGTGCGGATATGTGGAAGCCCTAATATTGTGCAGAGCACAAGGATGCATTGGTGAAATGCAGAGCAGTAAAACTGGTACAATATCCGTGAAGCTCAGAAGTTCTGAACCACTTACGGGAAAGTATTTCTTAGATTGGTTTCTTAAATCAGTCTAGCAATGGCCTTTGTGGTTAAGTGCTCAACACTTACCTTATTGATGTATGAATGCTATACAAAAGGTATAACTTGAATCTTAAGGGAAAAGCTTTAACAATGCGCTGATCAGAGTCAGATGACAATCTTGGATTGTGATGAAGACATGAGAACCCTTTGTTTTCCTCATTTAGTGTCAATAGAAGTGTTTGTAATCTGACATGTTTGAGGTAAACTTCTGTCTTTTTTTTTTTTAAACACCTTTTCTACAATCTTAATTTCATAAGTGGCTGTTGACATTTTGGAATGAATAACAAGGTGAGGACATCAAGCAAACATTCTAATCAATACGAAAATATACTGAAGTGGGCCTGAAACAACTCTTTCTCATCCTGGTACCCATGTAGTAATTGCACCTTCAATAGGTTAACCCTAAGCTCTACAGAAAGGTTGCTGAAATCCTGGCAGACTAATTCCTCTTTACTTCTGGAATAACAATATTGTGGTATATCTATACTTATTTATTTAATGTAATTTTAATATGAAGTAGGTCCACAAGGTGGCCTTTCTGTCTTGCCAAGTCTTGGGCCATGGGTGAGCTCAGAGACCAAGACTGTAGCTATTGCTCTCTTCTGTCCTGAAATCCCCTATTCAGAAACATAGGTTGATTTGTGTGCTTCATTATGTTTATTTGGCCTTCTCCGTGATCGTGTCCTGTTTATCTTGCTAAAAAATAGACATAGATTAATGAATTGTTGACAACAAAATCATCAAGGAAGAAAACTTGATAAAGTTTTCTTTGCACTAGATAAAGTTTATAGGTTGTGTTCTTCCATTTTCACAGTTTGAGATGACTATTTGTGAATAAGGAAAGACCAGGATTGTGACTATCGTAATATAATCAAATCCTAGAGTATTTCAAAGGCACAGCACATAACTGATAGCGTTCAACTTCCTAGAAATAATTTTAATTGGTAAGATGAAGCATCATCCAGCAACTCCTATTTCAGCCTGATTAGTAAGTATATACACATCCATACACACAAACTCACAGACAAAAAACGTACCTTTTTTTTGTAATTTTTAACTGAAATAAAAATATCAAGAAACTAGGACTGGAAAAATGCAAAGCAGTTCTGTGCTGAAGAACTAAGATTTTAATCTTGCTTGCAGCATCAGTAATAAGAAGAATTGTTATTTCATTTCTGATGCAGGTGTAGAGGTATATTCAGTAAGTAAAATGTGTCAGCATTAATGCTAAGGGGTTTCTGCACATGCCAGAGGCAAAACATTACAGTAGCAGTCAAACCCAAGATAGGAACTCTCTCAGCCACGTATGTCTATCCGTTAAAAATAAACATCTAAACATCACTAGGATATTCCACATAGATGTTGATGGCATGATCTGAGCCTTTTTTTTTTTCTCTAGTCTTATTTCAGTATCTCAGCAGACTGGGTGACATTTCATATTGAATGGGTTGATTTATTTGTGCATAATACATCTGAAACTGAAACATCAGCTTTGTTTTTCAATTTCTGTGGGTTTGTCGAGCTGAGTGAGGCACGTAACTTCTGTTTTCTTCAGGACTGATCTTTAACCAATTTCTCAGTTTAACATGAATATCAGTAAGTGTAGGATGGTTTGACATATTTCATTTCTGTATTCCTCACATCTCCCTTAAAAGTGTAAGGTCAATGCAAGCATGCAAGACTACTTTCATCTGATAGAGCAGCAACCAGGTGTGTCTTCAGCCCTGTGGATCCCTAGATAGCACTAAGGCACTGGGACTCTTCTTAGTGTTCTATAGGAAATATTTTTCTTACAGCAAAAATCTATGAGAATCTATGCAATTGACAACACTTAATGCCCAATAATATGAGATTCTCCTGGAAGATTTTGGTCACTGGACAGAAGGGATCAACAGGGCTCTTCAATGGTTATCCTAGGCAACATTTTTAATAATGCATTTCTTGCCACGATTTTTCATTGCCTACAGATTGTTGTGGGTTTTTTTTGGTTTGGGTCTTTTTTTTTTTTTCTTTTCTTTTCCTTCTTTGAATTAATTATTCCAAAATACTTTCATTAATATCACTTCTGTCAGAGCTTTTGACATAGGAACCCCTTTGTAAACACTGGGCTCAGCCACAAAACTTGATTCTGAATTAAAACACTCATAATCTTCAGGAAAGTTTAGAATTGTTTGCAATTCAGGTGCAACTTGTAGGGTAACCTCCCCACTGAGAGACACAGATTCCTGCAGGTCATTGCATGAATCTGAATTCAGTGGAGGCATGTGTAGTGGACAGTAGTGTGGGATACAAATCTTACAGCAAAATTAACATATATATGGATCTCAGCATCAATTTAATTCTTGTGAGTTGACTAAACAACATAGGTTTGAATACCTCCAGTTCCTATAGCTAGTATGCATGTGTAAATTGAGTAGATGCTGTTATTTAGGATGTAATGTTAACTTCCCTGCATAAGCTTCTGCATTCTTGCAGTTAGTCACAGGAGCTTGCACTGTGTTTTGGAGCACGTTAGTCAAATTGTAGATGTGTCATAACTTGTCATTAAGACAAATGACTGCTCATGGAAAGAAGGTCACACCTATGGAGAAGAGGTTCTACAAGACAACTTGCATTTCCCCTCAGCAAATGATTCCAGGTTTACACATGTACCAAGGTTCAAGTGCCAAAAATGTTAGACTTCTTACACTGTTTTGTGTTAGATGATAGATGCATTGCTAACTGTATAAAGACAAATGCACACAACTTATTTTTTCCGAAAAAAAAGTCTTGAAGCCAATAATCTTCAAGAGTTTTATAATAAAAATAAGCTGTCATCCTGCCGTATTTCACTCATCATCATGTTTTTATGTGAATCATCAGATGACTTTTTTAAAAAAAACATTATGAAACCTATACTGTGTACCAGACAGCTGCAGAACACTTGCAATGGCCTTGAAAAATCCAAAGTGCTACTTCAGGGCATCTAATAAGAACATTTAATGCCCAAAAGTGTAATTTCTCTGTATCTTTTTCCTTCAGCTGTTGATACCATAGTTATTGCTCAGTTAATTTGGCAGTATGACCCAGTGTAGGACTAATTATTGTTAGAGATAAAATTATTTAGGTACTGCTAGTGGATTTCTGGACATTTTATATGCAAATGTAAACACAGAAGAAGATGCGGGGCAGGTTAAATTTAGTGCTGGCAAAAGCAACTTCATTCTCATAGCTAGGTTAAAAATTAATTGTATCTGTTTTCTAGTAAACATGGAATTAATCTATAGGACTCAATGCCACAAAATGCTAAGCTTTTAATGGAGTTCATTTCCTATATATTTATATGGCTGTTGACTATCCAGAGGCATGGTAGCTCATAATTACAAATACTACCAATCTGCTCAGTGCTTGCAAATTAGAGAGAAACATTCCCCAGTTATTCTATAATCATCCATTATAGAATTATAGAATCATAGAATGGTTAGAGTTGGAAGGGACATTGAAGATCGAGTTTCAACCCCCCTGCCATGGGCGGAGACACCTCCCACTAGGCAAGGTTGCTCAAAGCCTCGTCCAGCCTGGCTTTAGATCCTTCCAGGGATTGGGGCATCCACAACTTCTCTGGGCAACCTGTTCCAGTGCCTCACCGCCCTCACAGGAAAGATTTTTTTTTTTT
>VZRU01012594.1:442638-582711 GCA_013398155.1 Pedionomus torquatus | reverse complement strand
ATCCACTGAGTGGTCCATCTATCAAACACATGACTTTCCAATTTTGGAGACTAGGATGTCATGTGGGACAGTGTTGAATGCTTTGAGTAAGTCCAGGAAGATGATATCCATTGTCCTGCCTTTGTCCACCAAGTTTGCAGCAGTATTGTAAAAGGCCATCAAATTTGTCAGGCAGGATTTGCCCTTGGTCAAGCCATGTTGGCTGTCTCCACTCACCTCCTTATTTTCCATGTGCCTTAGCAGAGATTCCAGAAGAATCTGCTCCATGATCTTGCCAGGCACAGAGGTGAGACTGACTGGCCTATAATTTCCTCGGTCCTCTTTTTTCCCTTTTTTGAATATCGGGCTTATGTTCCCCCTTTTTCCAATCAGCAGGAATTTCACCAGACTGCCACGATTTCTCAAATATGATGGAATGAGACATAAGATCTCCTGAATATCCAGCAGCTGCCTCTGGTTGCTCTGGAAGATGTAGTGTCCTGTCTGGCATAGCATAGTGTTTGTGAAGCTAAAATCAGTCTTATTAGCAATTTCATGACAACCTGGCTATTCATCAGGGTTCAGTTGTTTTTTTGTCCTTAGAAGGATCTTAAGTCTGATCAAGTACTTATGATACAAGCCCACCCAGGAGGACATCTATCTGGTAGTAGCTGAGAAGTGATGGGTAATAGTTTATGAAATGTCTTGGTGCCATATATAGAAATAATTTTTTTTATTATTGTTTTTGTGATTTTGTCTGTTTCTTTTTGTTTGTTTGTTTGTTTTTGTTTTTGTTTTTTTTTTGTTTTAGTATATTATGAGGTGTAGGAGTCTTTCCCTATCCTGCTCTGTGCTCCCTCCATGTTTCCATGTGGTTCTGCCATTCTTGCTCAGAATGGACTATTGAATGTTGTGACTAATGTCAGATTGATCTGATGGAGGTGACCACTGTGCTCTGGCACCAGAAAGACAGGGTGGTGAGACATTCAGAAGGACACTCACACTCAGTGCTGGCTAAAGCTGACGTTTCCCTGGACACAGTGCTGCACTTACTTCTCATGCCCATGAGAGAACCCGCTATTCCAGAATGTGTCGCCAGACTTCACCCTCTTCATCAAAATCAGAAATTTTGGCATCTTTTATCCAATAGACCTGGCTCACTTAACACCCTGTGGCCTGCTTTGCCAAGCTAATTTCAGGAAGGCAAAATTGTTCTCAATTTTACTGTGCCTTTTTTAAAAGCTAATGCGGCTGCTTTGCAAGAAACGTGAAATGGAAATGAAGTTAAAAGCAATATGAAATACTTCTCCTTGGAAGGTGAACCAATGTTTATGTGAGGATAAATGAGCATATCTAAATAAACAGGAGACCTTCAGTTTGTGCCATGTAGCTTCTGAAGCTTTAGGATGAAATGCTAACTTAGCAAACGTGATTGTTTAACTATCTATATTTAATAACTAATGCACTTTAAGATGTGTTGTAGTAATGGGTAATAAGGAACATTAAATAGTAAGGATGGCTTTACTGTCCTTTAACATTCATTTTTTTTATGATCAGAGCAGGTCTCAGATGAAGTAACAGACAAAGTTCTGTCTTAAACTGACAGTGGAGGAATTCGCTGAACTGCCAGGGAGACCAACACACTATTCCTGTGGCAGTGACTTGAGTTAAGGCAATGACATGAAGAACACTTTAAAGGACCTTGTCCTCTTGCTGTCTGTGGTCTGGGACAAATGGTTAAAAAAAGGACTTCCACCCTTTAGATAGCTGTCACTGTGCTTGCTTTTAAATGCTGTGCTTTTTATGGTGTAAATTTGCAACCATGAGTTTTCTTTCATGGAAGCTTTATTCACTGTAATTAAAGGAGTTTCTCCAAAGTTATAGTTACATTGTGGCACTCCTGTAAATGAAATAAGTAACTTTAAGCAAGCCTCCTTAAGGTTTATATTCTATCAAGTACACAATCAAGAGCCCTGATGGAGGAGAGTTCTTTGTCTCTTCAAATTTTAAGGGATTAAACATTTAGATCTCAGCTGTTCAAGCAAGTTAACTAAGTTTGTTTTCTTTTTCTTTAATTGAATCTCTCACCCCAACATGCAGATTCATTACTTCTGTACTATCTCAGGTGAAGTTGGTGACATTGCTACTATAAATTAGTATCCTTACTTTTTCTTTGCCATCAGATGGATTGTTGATGTAGAATGTGACGCAGCGAAATGAAGCACCTAAGGTGATGCATAAATGAGTCAACACATTTTTCAGATACCTTTGCCAGGAATTGTAAGTGTGTAGAGCATCTATTTAATTTTTTATGTTTGACTGTATCTTACTCAGTCTATCAAATTCCTCATTAAAGATCTTGAGCGTTTAAAACTACATAATTAAAATACCATTATACTTGGATGAGGGTGAAACAAATCCTTTAAAGTGCTCTGTACAATTAAAAAGAAAATCCCATCAAGGAGTGATATTGCATTAGTATTCATTAGTATTAAAACATGTTGGAAGTGGAAAGAATAAAAAGAATTAATCTTACAATGCCAACTCTAGGAATGAACTAAATCTTCAACTTCATATTAATTTCTTTGGTTTTTATGTGATTGCTATGTACATACAGAAAGAGTTGATTGAGGAAAGACATTTCAGCAAGGCTCCAGCTGTTCAATATCTGCCTATACATTCCTAAATCACTGATTTCAGTACAGATTGTTAGGCTGCTTTTAATGAAATCCCTATCACTTGCAAGAATGATAACGAGTGATAGTTTTATGAGTAGTACCTTTTATTTCCCCTCAGTGCTTGCAGACGATGGAATATAAGACATAAATAATAAAAAAACCCCAGCAAACGCAACAAAAAACAAACTCCAAAACCAAACAAACACAAATGCAGCAGCCTCTAAATGCAACAGGGAAACTATTCCAGAGCTACAGTGGGAATTTAAATAAAGCAAATTGAGTATCTTGAATAGAACTATAGACTTTCCACCAGAAATCTGTTATGGTATTGGCATGGTTTTCTTTTTGCATTTTAATACAAGGGGCAAGAACATGAAGCCCATGGCACATATGAGCATGACAGATTATAATGGTTTTTGAGAAGAGTGGAGGGGTATATATCCCCATCTGGCTCAGCTGCAAGCAGTTTTGCACACATCCTGAGGAAAAGCAGTATGCCTCATTCATGTATAAGAAACAGCATCCAGTACATTTGAAAAATACTGATTTTCATAGAGAATAACCTGAAGCAAAATTCACATTTCTCTTCCCTTTGCTTTTAACTGTCTTTAAAAAATAATTGTATCCTTAGGATTTTCAGTAATTGGTTCTATTGCACTTAAAGTTAATTATATATTTTTGATTAATTTATTCTATTCTGGAATCATTTGCTTAGAATATCTGATTGTGATTTAATTTCCAGGTTATTGTCTGTCTTGGCAACCTGAGGAATTGGCTTCCAGATAGTGATGTTAATGGGTTTTAGTGACAAGAGTTATGGTGCAAGATAAAACACTGTATTGTAGCTAGTAAGCTTTATGTTGCCAACCATGTCAAATATTACCTCTTCATTAAAATGGAAAAATGAAATCAGATAAATTTAATGTTTATGAAAACCACTGGCAAGTGCCAAATTCAGAGCTAAAACTCCTAAAAGACCTGAAAATGAAAATACGCCCAGAAATACCAGAGTTACTTGGGTTCTGTCTGTAATAGAGATGCAAAGGAAGACACAGAGTTCAGTCTTTGCACTTAAGCTGATTTTGTCTGGGAATGAATCAGTCCCATTTTATTGGGTTTGTATGGCAAGGTTTGCATAGTGGGGAGGCTGCAGAGGTGGTTTTGTGGGAAGCTGCCAGAAGGTCCCCCTGTGTTCGATAGAGCCAGTACCAGATGGCTCCAAGGTGGATCTGCTGCTGGCCAAAGCTGATCCTCTGGGAGGAAAAAAAAATCTGCTGCACAGCAGCACCTGGGAGAGAGGAGTGAGAATATGAGAGGAACAACTCTGCAGACACCCAGGTCAGTAAAGGAGGAGGGGGAAGAGGTGCTCCAGGCACCAAGGCAGAGATTCCCCTTAGACTGTGGTGAAAGACCATGGTGAAGCAGGCTGTCCCCCTACAGCCTGTGGAGGTCCACAGTGGAGCAGGTGGATGTGCCCTGAAGTAGGCTGTGACTCTGAGTACCCATGCTGGAGCAGGCTCCTGGCAGGACCTGTGGACAGGAGCACATGCTGGACCAAGTTTGCTAACAGGACTTGCATTGATCTCATGGGGGATCTATGCTGGAGTAGTCTGTTCCTGAAGGACTGAACCCCATGGAAGGGGCCAATGCTGAAGTAGTTTATGGAGGACTGTCTGCTGTGGAAATGGTCCCACACTGGAGCACAGGAAGAGAGCGAGGAGGAAGGAGCAGTAGAGACAAGGTGTGATGAACTCACCACAAACCCCGTTCCTCTGTCCCCTTATGACACTTGGTAGGAGGAGATGGAGAAATTGGGAGTGAAATTGAGCCAAGGGAGAGGTGGAGGGGAAGGTGTTTTTAGGTTTGTTCTTATTATCTTACTCTGTTAATCGGCAATAGATAAGTCTGTTTTGCCTATGGCGGTAATTGATGGGTGATATCCATTGACCCATGAGCCTTTCACCATACTTATTCTCCTCTGCCCCTCCAGTTGAGGAGGCGAATGATAGGGCAGCTTGGTAGGGACCTGGCATCCAGTCAACCTCAGCCCACCACACACACATTGAAATGTTTTGTTTATTTTATTCCTGTTTTGCAACACTTTCCTCTGGTTTACTTTTAGATGGGCCCTTCAAAACCTAACAGCTGCTAATTTCAAAGTTAATTTTTCTTTGTCTGAAGTGAATAAGTGGCTTTAACATATAGGCAAATGGAAAAAAAGCATACTGTCAAAAAGAAAACATGAAAAAACAAAAGTTTTCATATTTTTAAATCATGCTACATGTTTCTTTATGGTAGCTGTATAATATTGTATCTTTATTTTTTAGGGTGACTGAATTAGATTAGGTATCTCTACCTAGAGATTAAATGATGCCTCCTACCATTTTATGAGAAAGCTGTCTGAATTTAAATTTCTCAATAACTAAGCCAAATAGAAAAGTACTGATATTTGTGTTGTAGAAGATAAGGCAGCAAAAAATAAGAAAGAGAAGGGGATTAAATTACTGACTTTAATTTAACACTTAAAATATATGGAAATGTAGTAACTAAGTGATGGTCCTTTTTTTTTTTTTTTCTTCCCCCTTGTCTGTGTTGCTAGGATTAGTCTGCCCTTGCATTCCTAAACACAGAGAAGCAGAAAAACATGACAATAAGGCTCAGGTAATTGAGAAGGTAATGCAAATAGCATTACTGTCTTAGGAAAACCCAGTTTCATTTTAATGAGACTTCCAGAAGTTTGAACTCTTCCCTTGTTTACACATTCTTGCCTCTATATTTCAAGAGTTCAGCCAACAGTAGTTGAAACACTGCTGGAAATCCTGTCTTCATGTTTTCCTTGCTAATATTTTTTTCTGTGAAAACCATTTTCAAGACTGTCCAGTTTTTCAGGCACTGGCAGTTTGGATACAATTAAAAGGCACTGCGTATGCCAGCTGATCTTCTGACTAAACTCCTGAAAGTTCTGTGAGATGCCTATAGCAGCTCAAAAATTTTGGGTTTCAACAACACTTTCAGCTTTTGCAGGTGATCAGACTATCTTGATCTGTCTTTAAATTGTCATGGTGTTATCTGTGTGGTAGTCTGTTAATGATGACTGCATGATTATTTTTGTTTTGTCCTCTCTGTGTAGGATTTGTTGTTTAGCAAATTATGTTCTTCAGAAATTTGATTGACTTATATGAGTGACATCAAAATGTGAGTTTTCAGATAGAGAATATCTAGTAGGTTTCTAGGTAGAGAATTTTTTGGGTAAAAACCCGCATACTTAGGAATAGTGGGATTCTTGTTAGTTGTTTCTAAATACAAAAACTTACTTCTGAATGACAGAAGATGTAATGTATACTTAAGACAGTGTGGTATTTTTAATGTAACTTTGGTACCTCCAGACATGGTCATTTGATATTTTAAATTAATGTGGCCCTGTTGTATGGTTAAAGAATAGGTACAGTATGAATAATAAAAAAGCCTAGTCAAAGAAGATAATTGAAACTGCTGCAGGTTATGTTAGCCTTTGTACCAACTTTCCTTTAAAACTCTCCACATGAATCTAATAAACTGGAATAATCTAAATCTTCATCAATAGCTAACCAAACACGTTCTGATTTCTTTTATGTTTTTTTTTTATTTTTATTTTTTAATGGTGTGAGAAATCACAGTGCTGGTTGTAATTAATGGAAGCTCTGGTAGCTCAGCACCCTTGAAGCTTCTTTTTTATTATTATGATTTATTTACTTATTTTAAAAAAAGGGACAGGATCTGGCAATGATACAGTCCAAAAGTGTCTAAGAATAGAGCTCACTGATACTATTTTTTTCAGTCTGAAATTTCCAAAGCGGTAAATTATAATTAACATTTTATTTAAACCCTAACAAAACCTAATATTTCCCCCTCTCTAGGACTGGGGAAAATAACAATTAATAATTATGTAGATGTGAAAATTCTTCATTATCTGGCTTCTAATCACAAATTAACTTACATCATATGTTTGATAAAATATAATATACCAAAGCTGCTTTTTTATACACATATTTCTGTAAGCATATAGATACATAAACAGATATGTAAGCATAAATATATATGCTTATGCACACTGAATGTGTGTGTGATTATATACACATACGCTTAGAATGTGCAGATAATAAATACAGCCTTCCTATGCTGGCAAGGCTTTTCACTACTGTTTTTAAATAATAATTTCATTCCTTGCTATTCTGAATAAATTTTCCAGCTATCTTCACGAAGAGAATATTAATTTAGTGTCTACAACAGGAAACCTTCAATGTAAGGTTTCTGTAAGTAAATACAAGAGAGCAGTCTTATTTTATCTGTTTTTTTCTTCATCCTGTTTTATAATTGAATAGGTTCTATAGATAATTAGATTCCTTTATAAATTTTATTCAGTTTTTTAATCAATTGTGTGTTTTAGTGTGAGGCATCCAGAAAATTGAAGCTCTTGAACTTCCTATGTTTTTTCATATCTGCGAATACATCTAATTTTAAATTGGTGTCTGCATGCAACGTGATGGAAGCACTTTCATTCTTATAACTTCTTGTCTGTAAGCTCCTTATTGATGTCTGTTCAATGGTGTGAGAGGACAGTGATGATCTGAGCATGTTATGTTTTGCCAACCTGAGAAGTGCAACTGGACTGTCCCAATGTGCTGACATTGCCCTTCTGCCCTGTCCCTCCCCAGGGGTAATGACAACTGCCATAAATTACAGCAGCCTTTGGCTTCTTTTAATGACTTCTGAGAAACATTAGAGAAACAAAGTATTTCCATGTTTGTTTTCATGCTCTCAAAACCAAACCCACAATTAATATTTTCAAATATATTTGGTGTTGGCCAGCCTTACTATTGGAAGTAGTCATATCTGCTTATCAATAGGGAAAAATTAGAGCGTTTTCTTAAGCAGAGTACTTACAGTGACAGTTTGGGTCTCAGAGCAGACATACAGGCTTAATTAAGGTATAAATATTATCAAATCATCTGACCTTTTCTTTAAAGCAGTGGGATATTGGGTACAACAAAGATGTATTTGGTGAATTTAGTGTGTATGACATCTGAACAAAGCAAAGTAATATATCGCTCTGAGGTACAGGATGTTCATGTTTACCATCAGGATTGTGTGTGCTTGGGCTGGCAAGGAGATCCCCTGGAGGATCAAGTCTGATACAGAGCCATCCCACACATTGGCTAGGATGGTACCCATGTATGATTATACTTCAGTGTTGGCACTGCTTATAACACTACCCATGCAATTGCCTATAGCACGGACCATATGCATCCCTATTGCACTGGCTACACATGAAGCAGAATTTTTCCAGCAGTCTTATTGCTACTTTTGTGTTTCTTGTGAGCAAGAAGAGAAGCAGAAGGGATATTCTCACTCACAGTTGTCTGGGACTTGCCTTTCTCCAGAATAGCAGAATGGGCACCATTGACTTTTTCCCTCTGCTCCTTCTCTGGCTTTGGAAGGTCAAAAGTGCCAAATTTCTCCTGCTAGTACTCTGCTTGGCCAGAGTTAGGGTTGGCTTTTCCAGTCGATCATACTGCTACATAGATGTTAGGAACACAATGTTTTTGCAGCACTTCTAATGATCAGTGGCTGTTGGCTTCTTTAGCATAGTGCAAAATACTCAAAGTAGCTCTTGGAGTATATTCTTCTTAAGAACTGCTTGGTCTGAAACAAACCTATGAGTAGAAACCCAGGTGTAGTGAAGGGTGAGCCAAAATTATTTTGACTTTATAGGTCAATTTTGTGCATATCCAGCTAATGGTATTGATCTTTGACATTTTCCACAGCTACTTTTACTTATTTTCCAGCAGCAGAGGAACAGTACAGTGTACAAAAACTCAAGCTTAGCACAGAACTCAAGTTCTATTTAAACTTTTAGCACTGAGTTTGCAAAGGTGTCCTGATTTGACTGGGTGCTGGGTCATCTGCCTGACGCTCAAGCAAGTTTAAAGGGTATGAAATGGGTCATTCTGTCCTGGGTGGCTGGTGCTTCAGCTTTACCCTGAAACCTCCTTTGGCCCTGAGCTGATCCCAAATGGGTCCCTGAGCATGACTGAGTGTGGGTGTCAGGGGAGGTTGGTCAGGGTCATTAAGACCTATTAGTACCCTCAGGGCTGTGATGGCTCATTTGACAGAATTTTAGGATTTTCAAATGTTTGAATTCTAGGAGACTAAATATTAATAGCATCTGTATTTTAGTGGGCAGGAAAGTCTGCTTCTTTCTGATTAAAAACAAAACAAAACAAAACAAAACAAAAAACAACAGCCAAACAAACCCCACTGTATTCAGCAAACGTGCACAGTGAATTTCAGTCCTGCACTGTTTAAAAAGCACACTATTCCAAAATGTCCTGTTCTTTATAATCTGGCAGATGTCATAGCATTTGGGATTTGTGGAAATCTTTGGCTGTGGAATATGTAGTATTAGCCTCTGTAGGATTTATGACCACATTTGTTCTTAAAGAGGTAAAGTGTTTCAGACCAGAAAAATTAAATCCCATATATTGAGCCATCATTTATTTATACGCTTTCAAAAGGGGGGTTATCCAAACTAGAACTTATTTTTGCCTCTTTGAATGATAAAAATGTGCAAATGCAAACTATGAATGGGATGAAGGGACAAGTACGTGTGTACACAGATTTTGACATCCAATATGCCCTCAGGGGAAGATTCTTCATCCAAGATGAGAAGCTCCCCTGTAACTGCCATGGTCACCATACTTAATAGTTCAAATTAACGGTTAGCCCTAGGCACATTATCTTGTTCTGGAGATCACAATTTTCTAGGGCTTTTTACAGTACTAAGCAATCCTGTTGGTTTTCTTGATCACTGTCTGAGTTTGGATGTCAGTTTTCCCATTTAAATGTTTAAAATGAAGTTATCAGAGCAGGTGGTTTGAATCAGGAACCTATATTGTGTATATTTAACTTCATACAGAAAATAAGTTGGTTTTTATGGTGCGTCGGAAACCTTTACAATGATAGCACGCTACTCATGAGTTTGTCTTGAAAAAGGGTTTTGGTAGACTTTGGACGATGCAGAAGTATGGGCTCTGTAGAGTTAGTATGAAGCTTTACAAGCTTTTTCCTAATTGGTTCAGTGGTAACAGCAGCTAAAAATCGAAAACACAAAACATTTTAATGCATATTCACATGGGGTACTGTTCGTATCGGTCTGGTCATTAAAAAGCTGATTCTATCTGTACATAAAATCAGAGAACAACATATTTGTTATCATTTATGAAGCCTCAGCAGCATAAAGTGCTTCCTGTGGAGCACCAGCTATTCCTTCAGAGAGTATCTGCTCTGCTCCCTCACAGCTGCCACTACCTTGTAGTTTGTCTATAATAGGACTAGAAGAAAAAACATGTTCATTTCTAAATGTTACATTGAAAGTATATAATTAGTTGCATGGTTATGCTTTAGGAAGACTGTGTTGGGTATTTCCAGCAGCCATGTCCCTTGCAACATGATTTTCTCATATTTACTGTACATATTTCTGTTGATTTTTGGTCGTTTGCCATGTTTTATGCTTCAGAGGTACCCCTCAATGCATTTCTACACTCTGAAAGTGAGTGTTAGAAAGCTCATTGGGATGTCTCCAAAATTGCTGTGGTTTGGTCAGATGTCTTTGCAAAACGCCATCCGTTTCCATGCCTTCAGTGTTAGCAATTGCAAACTAATCTTCACCAAATATTTAATATTCCTCTGCTTACTACCTTTGTATAGCACTTTTCACTAATAATATGGGTCCATATTATTTCATTTTACTATTTTGTACTTATGCTACTTTCCTCTTGTTGTTGTTTTTTTTTAATGTTATTTTTTTTAATAAACTGCGCTAGTATCACATTCAGCCTTTTTTTCTGCTTAAACATTCATAGGACAGAAAATGATTTGTAGAACTATAAAGTACCTATAATGTGGCTGGTGAAGAACCGAAAAAAGGTAAGTACTTTTAGAAATCAGCACAGAGAATACATATAGAAAAACAATGACTCTCATTATAAGATGCACTTAAAATTCCACTTTTAATATACTTTTTTACCCTCAATCTTTTTTTTTGCTTACCCCCTCCTTGGAAAATACATAACTTCACAGCTACTCTTTCTTATTGCAATAATATTACTTATAAAACAATCTTCTTGCATGTTCTCTAAGAACTGTGGCAGAGATCCTGGTAACATTTATTGAAGTTTTCAGGGTAATTGAGCATAGACATAGAAATAAGCTGGACAACTGCCAGGAGCCATCTTAAGAGTGCAAAAAGGTATTTGCATTTTGGGGAAGTAATGCACACAGAACGCACGTATAGCAAAAAACTGACAGGGTAAATGCTGGCTATAGGTCAAGAGTATTATCTTCACATGGGGTTAAAATTAGGATTTTGAATAAAGCTATTGTAAATGATTTGTAAAGAAATTAAAGAATAAAACATTGACTAGTTTCTTTATTAGTTCAAAATTTGAGCTTATTATAGAGTCCTCTAGCCATAATTGTAGTGCTTCTTAGTTTCTTACTTCATTGAAACCTCTGTTACCTGATTTTTACTTTTTAAAGTAGTTCTCTCTCCCCCTCCATCAGAGAAGGACTGATCTTCTGTTAAGGCACAAGTCTGGAAATTAAGGGGAAAAGCACCATGACCATTTAACTACCTCTCAGGCATGTACCAATGAATTTGGAAACCTGAATAATTACACTGAAATCTGCTAGCCACATTTTTCATAGCTGGTTATAAGTTGTTGGTGTGTTATTGCAGAAATACATTATGAATGTACAAACAAGCACTGGGCCAAGACTGTGAATACTGTGGCGGCGTATGGTACGTGCAGCATCCATGTTTGCATCAGTTAATGACTAAGATAAACCATCACACTTCTGGGCATTTGCTCCCTGCAGTTAGGAAGAGAAGGCCTTTGGTTACAATGACCACAGCCTGAGTGAAGATGCTGAGAATAGACTGCTCAGATTTGACAAGGCATTTCCCTTTTTCCTGTTGTACTCCTTAAACTATTACACAGATTTGTAGCAAGATATAAAAGTTCAAACATAGTTCTTGATGGCTCAGATGGGCAGGAGATGAGGTTGGTGAGAGCTCTTGTACTGGTGGTGTCATCTTGCGGTGTTTGTAGGATCAAGGCCCAACAAAAATGCTGCAGTAGTTTTCATAGGGCATAATCTACTGGCAATTTGTTGTTGAATTAAGGTGCCTTTCTACCATTTAGGTGGTAAAAAGGGGATGAATCTCAGAATGAGCACAACTCTTAACAATATTGATTATTCTCACCAAGCATATTCTCCCCCAGCTCCTGGCACGTACACACAAATCCAGCTCTTATGATTCTTGGTTTGTAATAGCTCATGGATAATCTTCTGTTTTGTTAATGCATTTTGCCATCTAAATTTCGGTCAGGGGAAACTGGCAAGAACATACTACTTGCTCTACCCTGAATTAGTATAGCTGCTCGTCACATACTCAATTGGTAAATCCTTTTCCTTTTTGCCTTGTGTTTCTGCCCCTCTGGAGAAACAGGGCTTTTATGATAAAAATTACTGCAATTCTGATAATTGTTGGTATAAGGAAAAATTTCTTTAGTTTCATTCTGACACTTAAGAGTACTAAGAACAGTTATTGCTATTGATTAACAGTGAGCTCCGACACAGATATACAAACGTGGGTTTATTCTGCAGTCCTACATTTCCCTGTGTATGCTTCTAAACAAGCCTGTCACATTTCTTTCCCTATTGCTTCACTCGCTTAAGAGGAGCTTTTTGTCAACACCTGCAAGCATCCTGCTTCAGAGCCCCCTTTGAGATCTCCTGTGCCAGAACAGCTGCAAAAAACCTGACAAGGAGACAGTGGGTGATTTAGTGTCAGTATTGCCTTCCCTGCTGAGAAGTATGTTCTCAGAGGTTTAGGTGCTCCCTTTGGTTTTTCTGTCTCCACGTGTTTTCTGTTGCATGAGGTCTGTTGAGGAAAGGCGCCGCTGCCTTTTTTTTTTTCCTTCTTCTGCTGTTACTGGTTTATTCAACAGCAGGGACGGCCAACTTCCATTGCCATGGCTGCAGCTCTACACATTATTCTAATGGAAATAAATAAGTTTGTATAACCTATATTCAAGAAGGAAGGATGGAGCCATAGTAAAGCATTCTCAGTCTATCTTTCAAGCAAACTTGGAGACATTTTCTGCTCAGCTGTTATCAAACATGGAAGGAAATAAACACTGACATGAACAAATCTAATGAAATGCCATTATTTAAATAGCTGAATATTTTCTTCCAATTTTCTTGTATTGATATAATTTTGAAAGTCTGATGGGAATGTTTTAGTTAGGTCTGAAGTACATATAGTTGATCAAAATGAACCCAAATGGAATATACTTCTGTATACTTCTGTTTGCTGCATAATAATGTAGATGTTTTGTATCTTTTCTCTGTGTGTTGATATGGAAAAAAAGGAAGATTTGTTGATATCTCAATAATTGCCACACATTCAGCAAAAAAAGGACAACAAATTCTAGGTCTATTTGTTAAGCACACCTGTCTTCCACACTAATTTCCTTTAATGGTAGGTAATCATTTGTACAATATGCCATTGCTTTGTCTTTTATGTGCACAATTTCAGGCTGCAGACAAAAGGTTTACTTTGAGACCACCACTCAGCTTAGAGTTATGCAGCATTTTTCTAGGCAACTTACATAAAAAATTGGGCAGATTTCAATATCAATGTTTGCCTTCTGTAAATTGTCTCCCTATGCGTGAATTTCATATATTCCCAAGAGTCGGGTGAGAAAAGCCACCAGTATGGTAAAACAGAAAAATGTCACAGGGATAGTGCAGTCTGCTGTGCACCAGACCCATAGGATGGCATGCTAGGTTGAAGACACAGATCAGTTTATTTTGCTTTAGTTCGTAAACCTTCATTTAGCATTAATGTACAGTATCTTACAGTATAACAATGACAAGGCTATTTGAGGAAATGGAGACAACATTTGCATACTAACAATAAAGGAGGAATAAACACCATTTTGCTAAAAGGCAGAATTAGGAACAGAAACAGCAAGTGTAAATTAAATGATTAGAATTATTACTTCCAAGCCATTTAGGATTTCTTTTCATTGGCAGGCAATGCTAGCCCTCTTTTATGCAGCAGGGAGAAATACACTTCTCATGTGTAGCTTGTTATGTTTCCTCCCACCTCCTGAGAGCTGCCTTCTGGGCATTTTATAAAACTTTGTTGGGGTTCTGAGGTATGAGCTATTGCCTGCTATGTGAGAAAATCACAAAATATACAGTGGTAGCCAGAGGCAGAGGAGAGGATGAGAGGTGTCTGAAAGAATGCCTGATCCTGTCATTCATGATACAGAGCAAAAGAGCCAGAGTGTTATGGTCCCATATCTTCTGTTGGGCCAGCTGATCTGTCTAGTTTTTCTTGTTTTCGTCTCTTTAGGTTCTGTTTTGATGAAGAGTAAATATCGTCTCTCTTCATTTGGGGGAGGGATTAATCAGATTGTATAGTCTACATTATGACTGAATACATGCTTTCTTTATCTTCCTTTCTATGCAGTTGTGGTTGGTTTGGGGTGGGATTATTTTTTTTTTTTTTAGTCAAAGTATCTGTGTTTACTGTTTCAGTACTTTTTGCAAATACCTTAATTTGCTAACGGGTTATAGGAACCAAACAAAAAAGCATACCAATACAGACTAAGTAAATTCATCATTCTGTTTGAATGAAAGCTTACAGGCTTTTTAAAATGGTAATTTACTATCTTCTAATTCTCTGGGGATGATGACTGCAGACTTTTTATATATGCATTCAAAATCAGTCAAAGATTTTGGTATAGATCACAAATGTACTGATTACAAGAAGAAACAGTGTCACATAGGTTCTCTAAAAAGAGATGAGAGTCTAGGTAGTTATTCCATTACTGTCCTGCCACCCTGTCCTCAGACTATAGGCTCATTAATGGTATCATTGGTTAAGAAAAGAGGCAAGAACTATGTGGGCTAGAGTGCAATGGGTCAGGTGTTGCTTAGACTCAGAAATGAAGGCAAGGGAGAAGTCTCATATGTAGAGGTCCTGTTATTGTTGAGATGTGCAGACTGAGCCTATTACTCTTGGAGACCTTTCCTCATAGGTCTTAGCTTTAGGTCTCTGCATGTATTGCTGTGGTCTAAATGGAGTTGCCCTTGTATCTGCACAGGGGCCAGAAAGCCCATTAAAAAGTATTTCTTTATTTCCCATGTTGCGATGCACACTTTTTCAGTTATGATACAGAAATATGTGATAAACTATTTATTTTCGTGCACAAAGAAGTACAGTTTTGTGTTTGCTCTTGTGCTTAAGAGGTTGGCCATCATCTAACAAAATGGAAAAAAAGGGTTCAGCTGTAACTACATTTAATCTGCTTCTGAGAGTATATTTAAGGTATGTGATGTCTATTATCTGTGAATTATTGCAAGTTGCCAATCCAACCTGCACAGCGTTCAAATTGGCAGTGCTGACTTGAACATCTCCAATAGATGACACAAGCATGTCGTGACAAATACCAGGCCCTACAGAGGCTGTATTCTCCCGGCTTTTCTGTGAATAATGCTGATACCTATGGTGAAGAAAAGGAGTTGAATCATCTTACCAGCCAAACAGATTGGCTATTTTGCTGTTGTAGTAGCTCATGGGATATCATTATTGACTTATTCTCCATCTATTGGCCCATATATAATCAATTCTGTCTAAAAATGAAAAAAGAAAAAGCTAGACTTGTTTAAAAAAAACCAGCAAAACAAACCCTCTTTGTTATGCTGAGTTTCTGAAAGAGTAGTTGAGATGTCTGATACTGTCAGCCTCGTTCCTGTTGAATCATCTCATATGATTCTCCTCTATAGATAATAATTCTTTACCCATGAGAATTTGTTTTCATTTTGTTGTGAAATGAAAACAAGGAGCAGAGGAGCTGATTTGGATTATATTGATTAAAATTTATTTTTCTTCAATAAAGTCAAATAGAGTTTTCTCACAATATTAATTCTATGATGATACTAAGGGCTGAGTGTGGGAGAGCCACAAGAGAAAACACAGTATGAAATGATACAATGTTAAATCCAATATGCTTAAACAAGCTTCTCCATTCCACTAATTTTTAAGTACATGGAGACAACATCTTCAGAGTATCTTGCTTACTACGTTTTTACAGAAGAAAGTACTGCCTAAATTCCTAAATAGCTTTTTGCATCTTTTTACAAACGAGGCAGCTATCAACTGTGAGGAGCAAATATTTAGTTTACAAAATTTAGTCAAAAGCACTCTAAAACTTGCAAGCTTTCTCAGAGAAGTTTTGTATTACTTGGATCTTATATCTGCATTTCTATGTTCAAATTAGCAACCAAGGTGAAAAGACAAGATAAATAGGGAAAATTTAAATTGACCAATATTATAATAATAAAATACTTGGGATAACAAGGATATTGAATTAAGTCTTAAGTATAATTTAATTTCACTTTCTTCTATTAATGTTTTAAGACCTACTTTGACATTACCAAATGTAGAGAAGGTACATGAGTATTTTTGAGTGAGTTTTGTACTATCTGAGTTATAAAATCTTAAATTTGCAAAGGTCATTGAGTCAGGACTTTTTTCACAAGGGCATCCTAAGGTTACAGCAGGAGGAACCTGAAATAAGCACTCAGAATGAAAATAAGCTATTTTGTCTTAACACTAAAATATGGCTCACCCTACTATAATAATACATACTAATAAGGTACTGTGATATGCAGAAAAGTAGTTAGAAATAGCTTGCAATTACTTACAAAGCGTAAATCCACATGCGTAAAACATCACGTGGTCTTCCTGTCTGTAGTTCTACGAGCCTTAAACTCTTTAATTACCACCCTGCTTGCCATCCCTTCCTAAGACGTTGAAATGGAGGATTTTGGGAGAGTATTCGCTTAATATCTGTCAGCGGGGACCTGAGGAGCTTTCTGGGCTTTATCACAATTTCATCCTCTGGTTTTACCTAGACTTTTCAGCACAATTCCACGTGAATTTAAGCAGTTCTATCACACCAATCAGCTGAACTGTTATAATTAGCTCTTGTTTGGTGCCTGGATTTGCTCTGCAAATGGAGTCTGTAATGCACTGTACTTCAGTTTTTAATCACTTCCACTATGAGTCTTCAGGATGCAATTTTGGCATCTGACACCAAAAGTGAACTTTCCTTTAAGCTGAATGTTTAAGTTTTCCTGGTTTTGGTCACTGTTTTCTAACCTGGCATTCTTAGGTTATTGCCCATGAAGAGAAAATGCCTTTGACAAAATGATCGCATAGGAAATGGTGTATGCTATGAGTAAAGAAATACACCCTCTACCTTTTAAATAGAGGAAAAAAAAACAAGATTTCAGAGTTAGTCCTAGAGTCTTAGATCCAAAATTTAATAAATTTCATAAACACAATTTTTGATGCATTTATTAAAATATGAAATAAAAGTTGAGATAATTAAAATAATAAAGGAGCCTGATGCTTTAGCAAAGTGCTATGGAGCCACTGGTGGTACAATTGCAGGAAAAGTAATAACACCTCATGATTAGATACTAGCTTTCTCCAGCTGTGCTGTTTTCACTGTGCTGCTAGGAATAGATGCTTTGTGTCCTCTGGGGTGATACAACTTGATTTAAAAAGGAAGTCATAAACTATAACATATGATACTGAGAAATAAGATTATTAAAGGAATTAGCACACAGTAAACTGCTAAAGTCTGTCAGGGTCTATAAAATTAGAGTGGAAATGGTATTTGTTGACATTTGTTTTATTTTTAGTGACTGAGGGCAGGAAATCCAAATAGAGTGGAAGGTTTGTAGGATCCTGGTAACTTGTAAGGAAGTGTGAGTGCTGCTATAAAAATAGATTTCTGAGAAAAATGTAGAAGTGATGTTAAGATTGTCTGAAGACCATTTCTGGTATGTGTAAACAGTCTGCAGGTAATTAAAATTGATATCTTAGAAATGTTGCCTATTAATCACCTGACAAAAGTTAGCTTTGTGACTATTTTGCAACGATTCTGGTACTTCATTGCTGCTGTTGCTGTCTTCAAAAAAAAAAGTCTGCTAATATCTCTTGGCTGTACTTTGACAGAGCAGATGCGCAAGAGGAAAGTTGGCACGCTGTCTGAGTGCTTCATAGTTTACATATATTCTATCATCTCTTCTCATCACGGATTTATATGGAGGGCAATAAAATACTTGCAGGATTTAGTATTTTTGTGGGTTTTTTTGGTGTGGGTCTTTCTTATATTGGGAGGAGACTTCAGTTTGCAGGATGCAAACTGGTATGAAAATAAATAATTTCAACCGACCAACCCAGAAAACTCTGTGCTTCTGAAATGTTTGAGAACATTATTCTTCTCCACCCCTTTTGCCTTGGGAATTGAGGGATTGATTGTGCCTCATTGGTCCCAAAGCAGCATTGAACAGCTTTAGATCTGTTTCAAATTTTGCCCAGCTGTTCATGGCTCAAAGAGCGAGTCTCTAAAGCAACATTTCTGGTGTTCTGACCACATCTGTGCCTTCATGCCGAGAGCCCCACAGATGCAGACACAGAATGGCAAATGATTTGCCTCTGCAATCCCCTTATGTTATAATATATGTAGCTGTACCACTACCTATACAGGGATGTTATTTTTATTTCAGTAAAAATACTGCTGTTTTTTGTTTTTTTTTTGTTTGGTTTGGTTTGGTTTTTTGTTTTTTGTTTTTGTTTTTGTTTTTGTTTTGTTTTTGTTTTGTTTTGTTTGTTTGTTTGTTTTTTTAAAAAAATGTTTAATAAGCATTGTGTCTCCCCTCTGGGGACTTGTGAGGGGATTAATGTGCTGTATTACACATCTCTGCATAAATCTCTCTGAGAAGTCAAAACTGATTCACTACAATTGTGGTTATGCCCTGAAATTTCGCTGAAAAATACTGCAGTTCCCAATCTTGCTGTCCACATTCGCTATTTCAGAAGACTGAAATAAGACCATATCATCTCATTGGGACCAATTTTCTTCTGTCATATTTAAGTACGACAGAGGTTTTAACGATTTAATAGTTATATTTCACTGCTTAACAAAAGAAACATCATAATATTTCTCATACTATTACAAGGGCCCATCTCCTGGTACTCTGTTATTAAATATAGATTAGCTTTCCAGGGAAGAAAAAAAGTACTATCTTTTTCTCTTGTTTTAGATCTTCCTTATTGTTCTTCTAAATAGCTTGCAGAACTTTCTTTCCTATTCTAATCCACAGCATGGTCATTTCTGTTTTGAATATTTAAATGCTAAACCACACTGTTTAAATAATTTTTTGATCAAAGAAGCTAGTACTCTGTGCAAAGTTTTCTACCCATCTCAAAACAACTTTTGTCCAAATATTAGCAGAGTTGGGCACTCTGCTCTTTTATGTCCCTAGAAAAATACATAACCAGAGGAAAAGACTGGATCATTCTCCTAGAACAGAGTTTGAGAAAACACTAATTCTAACAGTTGAACCTGAATTATATTGGTTACAGTGAATAATAATTTCATTTTAATGGTGTTCTTTATGTAGAACAGAAAACCAGAGCTAATCATATGGAGCACTTTTTTTGGCCTTCAGCCTTTTTACACTTAAGCTCTGTCAGGTAATGAACAGGAACATTCTTTTCAAATATAGATAGCATTTAACGAAGATGCATAATAATTTGCCTATTGCAAAAGCAAACTCAATGTGAGAGACAAAAAGTGGCATTTTCCCCATCTCTTTTTTTCAATTCATGAATAGCAATCACTTGAATCTTTAGGCTGGGCATGTGCCAATTGCTAAGAAGTCTACATTTGAAGGTTTGCTGCTGCTGCTTTTTGAGAGAGAGAAATGTATGTCAAGAGAAGTTATTGGCTTGAAATAGAAATAGTCTCAAAGTTATCTTGATGGACCAGAATGTTGTGTCCCTGTTGTAACCTTCTCATACTTCTAACCAAGTGAGGAGTGATATCAGCTTCATTTACACTTTTTGGGTTATAATGACATGTGAAACTGGTTATCATGCATTGAAATTATTATCAATAAAGTTTGTCACCATAGAATGGCAACATTACCATTCTATGTAAGACTTCCAAAAGTTATACACCCAAAAGCACAAAGCCTTTTTGCCCATGACACCTGCTAACAGCAACAAGGAAAGCACCACCAAGATATTTGAAACGCACATATCACATTTTGGTGGGCGATGATTAAAGGCTAGCTATATAAAATTAGTGACTCTAACATTGCTATGAACAATACATCATCTTTTTGTTTTAGAACTTAACTTCTTTTTATTTAAACTTTTATGAATTTGTTTTTGGATGACTATTTTCATTTTAAATATGTGCTTTTTCTTCCTTTTTTCTAGTAAGGCAGAAAATGCTTTTAGAAAAAATCTGTGTTTCTTTTGACCTATACAGTTCTGTAGCTTTCAGCTTTAAATAGTCTGGGTGAGCAGTTGACCTTTGTGTTTCAAAAGAATCAGGATTTTTAGAATGGCTTCTTCCTCTTCCTTACTCCCCACCCTCCGACACCCCCGCCAAAAAAAATCCCCAAAACCCAAACACCTCCATTTTATTTCAGTGGGAACTGATTAAGTCATAAATCTATTAATGTAAAAAGTGCAAACTGAAGTTTTGTTGGAAGACATAATTAACACTTAGAAAACTGTAGAGTGCATACTGCTTTTTGTCCATCCTGTGAAGTGTGAGAGTGACAGGTATATTTTATACTCTATTTCAATATCTGTACTTCTCAATAGGTTGTGACTGCCAGCTGTTTCCCAATAGCCTTTTCAGGAACAGGAGGACTTTAACTCTACTGTCCATAAAAATATGCCTGTGCTGTTGCCACTAAACTTTATGTAAGCCATAAACCATCTTTTGGCTCAGACTTGAAACACAAGGAGAATGTTTGCACAATGAACATCAGACATTGTCAACGTTAATGTGTAATGTCTGTTGGCAGAGTTGTCTGTAAAGATTTTTTAGCCAGCCAAATGTTACTTCTATTTCACTCAGAACTCATGTCTGTCATGGGATAAGAAGAATAACAGGTTGTATTAAAATTGGCTACAGGCAGTTTCATTTTTTCCTGTTGCTAGCCTTTTGAGTAACTCCTGGCAGCAATTATATATAAAAACACATTATTTCCCAGCTTTCTTTAGCTGACTGTGAATAGAGGAGTGCTCTACTGAAAAGCTTAATGACAATTTAAAAAAAAAATATACACAAATGTACACACGCACATACACGTATGTTTGATAGAGATATCTTAATGAGTATGTTCAAAGTGCTATACTTGGTCCTAACTGAAATGCATAAAGCAATGGTCAAGTGTTGGAAATAATTTAATCTGTTTCTGACTTATTGTATTATTAATATCCATGGTGATGATATTTGAATCCATTTGGACTATACTTAGAATAGAGTTTTCAAGCTTCAGAATGGATAGCATGCTAGAAACATCTTTTTTTTAATAGATATCAAAGCTACACATAGCAAAAGGGAAGAAATCCCATAATGCTTTTTTTCTTTCTTTTGTTGTCTTTTATTTTGTAAGGTTGTAAGGCTTTAGTATTTTCTATTTTGAACAACACAGATGTATTATTGTGTACCTATCTACATGTGCACACATTTGTGCATAATTTCTGATGTGTGGATGGTATGAATGTTTTATTTAAATACTTCAGATATTTAATACTGCAATATAAACTAGGCCTGTAGCCTACCCTCAAGTAGTGGCACAAATTCACATATGTTTTTTTTTTTCTTTTTCCTTGAACAAGAAGTTTGAAGAATTTCCATGAGAATTTTCATTTAAGACATTTAAATAAAAGGGCAGTTCATTATGTGGATGCCTAAGTATAAATGTAGTCATTGTTCTATATGACACTGCAGAGCAGACCGTTAAACAGAAATATTTTGCAATGGGATTTTCTGAATCTAAACTATATTAAAATGCTTTTTCTAGGTGTGAAGAACACTTGCATAATATGTAGAAGTAATAGACTGGAAGATATTTACTAGTGGAATTTATCAAGAATCAGTCTTGGAACCAATTAAAAATGTATTTTCAAGAATGATCCTAGTTTAGATGTGCTGATGAAGTCAGCTGCATGTAAAGATAAAGGGCATTGTGAGGTGTATCAGCACTACAGTGCACAAGACAGAGACCCCTAAGAACCATGAGAATAAAAGTAAATAAAATTTACTAGTATGAAAAAGATATCCATGCATACGAGAAACCCTAACACTAACTTGTGCAGGGTGATAACCCATTCAGTAGGAAGGTATACAGGTTTGTAGTAAGATGACTGTGGTTGTCTGAGCGATAAAGCCATAAAAAGGTAAACACAATTTTTCCAAGCAGTGCTTATTATTTCCAGTAGAGAGGGAAGTATGCTAACATGTAACTGCACAAAGTGTTTTTCAGCTGTCTGCTAGAACACTATGCACATTCCTGGTTACTCATGCCCTGTATAAAACTAAACCCAAACAAATAAAATAAACCTCAGCTCATATCAAGCTTGGAGGCTGCCAGGCATGTCAGGGTTTCAGAACCTTCCTCATAAGAAAATAAGTTAATCTCCCTTGAATCAGTTATCCAAAGCTGAGATCCCTTCATAAACACGGCAGGGAGGTAAACAGCATGGAAGGAGAAAAATTAGTTCAAGAAAGCCACATATTTTTTGGCTCATATTCAGTCTATCAACTTACTCTGAATATACTGAATTCAGGCAAGACTCCTAAACTCTAGGGTAGTCAGACCTGGGGTAGTGGGAAGGTAGTAAAGTGACACCAGTGGCTATTGATGCTCTTCGGAGTGCTTAGCATCATCCAAAAAGGAGAAAGAGCTCAGGCAGTTTAGTGAGATGCACAATAGTCCAACTTCAGAAATGACACCTGTCAGTATGTGTAGGAGGGAAACATTCCCACTCATATTATAACAGCTAGTAAATGGACCTGGTGTGAACTTTCAAGTTTCAAGCATTCTGAAATTGTAGTTGCATGCACTGTTTTAAAGCATGGAGAAGCTTTTATCTTTGTGCTGAGCCGTGTGGCTGCAACTATTTTTTCCTTTCTTAGTATAAGTTTGTTCTTGTTGTAAAAGATTCTGACTTATTGATTTATTTATTTTATTTTATTCTAGATTCCCACAAATGCATAGATAGTCTTCCTTTCTTGCTGTTTTTCCATATGCTTTTCAGCATTGCTGTACCTAAACATCTCAGGATCACAAATGACCATGGCTCATCTTCTGTTGTCATGAGGCTCCTGGGCTAAGTATTTGTTCGTATTTCAGAACTAAGGAAGATAAATGTAATAGTTTACCTATAGTTTTCCTCAGAAAAGTTTGGAATTCAGCTTTCATAATCCTTACATGGTGTCCTACCCTTTAGGTTGTTTTTTTCTTGTTTACACAGGTGAGCATTTATTATGGCAGGGGAAATTAGCAACTGATGGGCCAGTACAGATGTTATAAACAGGAATTATATTTTGAACATCTTTAGCCGCTATGTCCGTATTTTGTGGGAAATGTCCCCCAGGCCTACCAGAGCAGGAAGCCAAAGATTTGAGCATGTAGTCATTGCTTCATTTATAAAAAAGCAAAATTTATAAATATATTGGAAATCTACCTATACATCCCTCAAAGGCACTATAGTTGTAAATTCTATATGATGTTTCTGATAGTGGGTCATGAGAGCTGCTCAAAGCTTTCTCGTTATTAACTGGGTTTATGCTTACTGGAAAGCATAAGTGGGCAGCATATCACCTGCCTGTGGAAATGAAGTGGTGTTGGCTGAACCTTACTTTTTACTCCACAGGACAGAAGCAACCAAAGAATATAAAAACAAAACACAGGAAAAGAAGCATGTTCTGAACCTGCTGAATAATTAAGTTATTTTACATGAATCAGCTACCACACTATTCATAAGGGAAAAATTGGGCCAAAAGCTTTGATCTGTCTCGAGCTCTTCTCTCATAGTCAAAAAATGGGTGTCTTTTTAAAATGCTTTGTAACTAAGAACTGAATAACTGATTTTAGAAACAATAAGAAAGTATAAGCAGTTCACATACTACCACTCACTACTGTGTTCTTACACCTGGGCAAGCAATAGGATTTTTCACATAATCATATATAGTCTTATTTTGCATACTTCTGCTAGCGTGTGCGTGAGTACCTAATACAGATAGATAGGCCAGAGAAAAATCCCCAGATTCAAGCACATCTGAGCTGTAGAGTGTTCAAAATCCAAATCAGGGCTTTACAGCTTGAGCCCTTCTCTAATATTTATATAGATTTATGATAAATGCAGTACTTTAGAGCTAATTCTTGTTCATAATGTAGCCATTGTTTGGTCATGAGTATAGTGTATAAATATTACAAATTTATCTTTGAGCCTGTAGGCATTTAAGCCTCTGTGTTCTTCAGGGCCTTATTTATTTATTTACGCCTTTGCTTGTTTGATAGATGGCAGCAGATAAATGTTTCCTAACTCTCATTAGTTTTGCTTTTAGCATCATCTGTCATATGACAGCAAATAATAGGGAACTTTTGCACATTTGTATGACTGTATTGTGTTTTCACTTACAGCTGCCTCTGTTTTTTCACAGGTGAGGTAATCTATAAATATAACCTTATCCTTAAATACTATCTTCAAAGGAAATGCATTTATCCTATAACCAGAGCCCTAGCGTCTTGTCATTACAGCCCCTCTGTTTTCGAAGAAGCAAGCTTGTTCTGTGATATAGAAGGTGGAGACTGGGAAGCTGGCTCTGCTAAGCCTTGCCTAATGCAAACTGCTTTAGTATGCACATCACATCATGCCGGCTATACTGCAGGGAGCAGGCAGTTATCGCACAAGCGTGCATCCTCAGAGCCAGGATAAACACTCCGTTACTCTCCCTCTAAACTGCTCTTCTGGGAGGGAGAGAAAATAAATAGGGAGTGAGAAAGGCATTTGAAGTAACCTTTTTAAGAAGGAGGCAGCAGCCAATAGAACCCTCCTTTCTTTTTTTTTTTCCTCCTTTTTTTTTTTTTTTTTTCTTTTTTTCCTTTTCTCCCCACTTCTTACTAGAGAAATTCGTGTTACCTCAGCAATTAAGGAGAAGAGCCAGCATCTAGGGTTCCAGACTGTGAGGGGGAGTAGCAACTTGTACCAGGTAGGAAGCCCTTTCAACATCCTCTTTAATTCATGCAGCTCAGTTAGTACTTGCGATGTTACTATATGGTGGCTGACTTCTGGAGACCTTGTGTCTGCCAGCCACCGTTCCCCGAATGAAAAAGACCTTGGGGAGCTTTAATTGCCAATGACCTTCAGGGTATTTCTTGGAAAGACACTGGTACTTAGTGCTGTAAAGTAAAGCAATCTATACTTTTGTCTGACTGCTTAGAGGTGTGCGTTTAGCATCAGGATGCAGCTGGGTGAAATTGCAGCTGTTACCCGTCTACAAAACCATGTTACAAATGAGTAAAAATTAGCCATTTTACCATATCTCAAGCAGCTGCTCTGCATTTTTAGCAACACGGCTGTATTACTTTCAAAACTTATTATCATAAATTGTGTGTGTGCTGGAAAGTAAGCAGATATACTTCAGCGTATTCAAAGTTATTTTGACATTTATCTACTATATTTTCATAGTTGCTTATGCATATTTTATCAAGACTTTTCTAAACTTTTCTGAGGCAGCCATGTCTTATGTGGCAGATTAATATTCCTTCTAACAAATAATTAGTGTAAGAATTGTAGTGAGCTGGTTACAATGTTTGCTTTACAGTATTGCCAAATGAGAGCCTGCAGGAATGCAGGTGTCTCTTAAAACGTTTGAGGGCTGGGGTGGGATGGAGCCCTTGGTCATGAATGCTCATTTTATCTGCCTTAATACTACAGAAGGACAGAGGTGAAAGTGAGGAGGAGGAGAAATCTATAATTGGGCTTTGTGATTCTGTTGTGCAGGGTTTTGTTCCTAGTACTTTGTACTGGTGTTCATTCACATGAATGAACTGTGAAGTGACATCTAGTAAACCTCTTTGTATTGTGACTGTAATGTGACAATAAACTTATTAAAAGCAAGATTTGTATATGCATGCAATGAAGAAATAAGTTCAGAGCTTTGGAGTCCATCCTGCAAGGGTCACTGTGATGCCTGTGAGACTCTCAAGTTTCATTGTTTGATCAATTTGCGATCTTCTGATCAATAACGAAGTCTAAGGCAAACTTTTGCAAGCTTTAGCATTCTCTTCTATAAATCAGACCAGTGACAGTGAATTGTTAAGGGTAAAAATATATATGTATTTTTAAACTCTGAGCAGTGGTGGGAGCAAGTATATCATGTTTAAAGATTCAGTTGCTTGCAAGAAAACCTAAAGTAATGTTTAAAACCGACAGAGCTCAGGCACCACTGCTGTAATAAAAAAATAAATACTGGTAATAGTAGAGCTCTCTTGTATGACTGTAGCCACACAACCTCATCCTATATGTAATTGCCTTATGCAGAAATAGCTCTATAGATATTCTTGAAAGGTATCTTGTTACTCTTACCTGTAGAAGAAGCTATTGAGGATGTCTAAATCTATAATCTTTCTGATAAGCTGAATGAAAAAAACAATTCTTAGAAAATGAGAATTATATCTGATAATAGTAAAACCTAAGGAGGTAAAAAGGAAATAGCCTTGCAAATTATAGTTCTGAATAGAGATGAGATCTAGTGACCAGGGATAGTTAGAGAACCTGGCAGTAGGTGAGAAGAGTTTTACCCTCCTTTTCATCTCTTCTGAGAAATTCAGTGCTTCAGAGAATTCACACTTAGAAAGTACCAATTCAATTAGCAACTAAGGTGGGAAGAAAACTGGAATGGGAAAGAGATGCCTTGACTCCTTTTATTTCTCTTTATATATGAAATACATAATGAAGAAGATCATACCCATGCTCTTCTAGTTTTTTTTACAGGTATGCATTTGATGCAAAACTGAAAGTGAATTATTACCTTAAAGAGAAAAAGGTGTTAGTAAGAGTAGTGAGTTTAACACTTGCATTTCACTAGAAAATTCTTTAAAAATCAGGTTTCTGAGAAGTTTAAGGCAAAGTGCAGCTCATTGGTGGAGGGAGGGTGGATCGTGTCTTGGTTTTTAGTGTTTTTTGTTGCAGTTTTTTGGTTGTTGTTTTTTTCTTAGTATCTCCAGTCCAAATGTTTGCCCTAGGAATATGTATAATCCTCCAACATTCTCAAAAAAAAAAAAAATAAAAATGCTGAATTAACTCCGACTTAAAATTTTGGCTTTTCCTTCATGGTTTATTATTTATTGCTTCATTGTCATACTTGGTAGGTCTCTTTGAGAGAAAGGAATCACCAATGAACCATGCACTGGGATATACAGGTTTTTCTGCTTGCTATTGCTTGCAGGTCTCTGCCTGCCTATATCTCAGTTTACACATATATAAATACAAGGGTTGGAAGCTGCCTCTTTGGAAAAATTGCAGATCTGTTTTTTTTCCAGATTATCCTCATTCACAGTAGTGGTACTTTATGTAAGTTTGATTTTTTATTTTTTTTTTGAGCTTATGAATATTACTTTAATAAGTTGTCTTTGGTATTTACTTGTTGCTCACCCTACAGAAAGCCTGCTGAACAAACACTGTTTTCTTCATGAAAAGAATAATTAAAAGAATAATTAAAAAATAATTTTTCATTTATAAATCAGGTAGCAGAAATCTATTTATGCTTCAGTCTTCCTCCGGGTAATGCAGATAGCTTAGTGGTATTTGTGAGATGACCCTCTCCCATTGGGGAATCCTGTTACTTTTAATGAGACCCCTCAGGAGCTTAAGAGTCACTGATAGCAAATCTATGATGTCTACGTATCTAAAAGTATAGATTGGATTTGCTGTCCCATAAATCTTATGATTTCTCAGCAGAAGTGGTGCAAACAGTCATGCTGAGGGTATTTTGAATAGAAAAATAGACTAATATTGTTACCAATAGGTTTATCTGGCATCCTTGTTGGTCTTGTTGCAATGTGTAGGGTACCACCTTATGTCAGTGGCTTTGACCAAGGCTCCCTACCTCTCTATTCATCCTGCTGACCTGCTCAGTGATATTCCTTTTATCATCCATGTGGTGCAGAACCAAGAATCCTAGTGCTATTGGAAGTAAGATGAGGAAACGTCAGACTTATTGCAATTGTCTTAACTGTTGTCATATGAAAGAAAAAGTCCCTCTGTAAAAGCACATTTAACTGATGTTTCTTGGTATTTCTTTACTGCATCAAGAAATTAGCCTGACTAGAATAAGGACTATCAAAATGCAATGAATGAAACTCTAGGTGTTGATATAATTCTTTATTATTATGGGTCTCCAGAGTGTCCATTAGCTTTTGATCTACTTTTTTAATTTTAATAAGATTCTTGGTTTTTAGAAGCAAAACACTAAATGCACAATCCCAGTAATGTATGATGACTTTGCAAACTTACATATGAGAATGTTCAAACAACATCATGGTATATTTTTGAGGGGTAAGGGCTGCACAATTATACTTAATAGACCTATCCACACTCGAGCATGTATTCTTTCTACTGTGAGCATGAAAAAGAGTATGAAAACAGATTTTCTTTTTTTTCCACTGTCAAGAGATTTGGTAACATTTTCCCAAATGAATCCATGAAGACAGTGAGGGACTTATATACTTTGCTTTCTATATATGCAAGGGTTTAGAATTAATGGTTGAACTCAGGGGATCAGGATTAACAGTAAGGCTGACTAATATTAACTAATATGACTACAATTGGACTTCAGTGCCAAATTTAAGAAAATACTTAGTTACTTAGTAGCACACAACTTTTGAGATTTATTTAGGCAATAATCCCCAAGAAACCAATATAGCGATTAACTGCTGGTTTGGTGGTTGATGGACCATTAACGTTCTAACAAACTGACTCTTAACTAAAGTAAAAGCAAATTCTAAAGTGGACGTTTGCTCTGACTGTGTATTTCATGTGTTATAACTTCTTTATCTGTCCTATGATTTTTTAGCAGCTAGGGACTCATCAAATAATTTCTTCCCTGTTAGTGCTTTTTGATGCTAAGTGGAAAGGCTGTGATGTTGGAGCTAGATTTGTAATACCTGTAAGACTATACTTTAGACAAAATATAGGGATTTTGTCATGTTTGGTTTTGTTTTTTTTTTCCCTGAAACTCTATTGCTTTTTTTTTCAGACACTCTGTGCAATACTATTATTTAAATAATTTTTTTATTTTTATTTTTTTTAAAAAGGTTTATCTGACTTCTTTTATGTTTCTACACAAAATTGTAACTTTGGGTAAAAACTCATCTGTGGTCTCATTCAATGAGTCCTGGTGACAGCATTTACCATAAGAAAGTTCTTCTGATATGGGTCATTCTTAGGATATGCAGACTTGGAAAAAGGTATCATGGGATGTTTTGACCTTCTCAGACTTGTTCAGAATTCAGAATTGAAAGCCAAATTGATTGGTGAGAGACCCAGAAAATAAACTGGGAAGCTCAGCAGCTGCTATTGTAAGAAGTTTATTTAAAGTTTCAAGTTCCTTTAATGTTGTGTTTCTATTTCATTGTTTTACTTTTCAGTGGCCAGAAAAAGAAAGAGAAACAAACATGTTAGGTAATGCTATTTATTTTAAAGTACAACAGCTGTTTTATTTCTGTGGGCTTTGCTTTCTTGATCCAGAAATTGTTAGTAGCTCAGGGTGCAAGTGTGCATGTGTTGACTTCGCGTAAATGGAATTGAGGTGGGCAGCTCCACTAAGGCTGATTAGAACCATCACAAAATCTGCCATGCGACAGTGAAATGAAGGGAGATGGATTTAGGTCAGTATCTAATGAGCTCCATATACAATGTTAGCAGGGAAAAAAAATAAAAAACCAAACACCCCTCAAAAGGTAACTATGTAATCTGAGTAATTTAGAATTAAAAAAACCCAGATGCTGGTTTATATGAGTCTTTAGTCTGAATCTTACCTAATAGAGAAAATTATACAATTTTTCCAAGTAAAAAGGAAATATCACACAAGTACTTGTACCATATGGAGCTTAAAAAACCTGAAAATGCCAAACTTGTTAATTTTTAGTATGTATAATTTTTAGTATGTGTTTTATGAAAACATTAGTCACCCTCGGTACAGTACACAAGCTCTTATTTTTATATTTATTTTAAGCAACTGGGCAGTGTCAAGGTTGATGGCTTTTTCCAGGGCTGGTAAAATTTGTCAGGATTAAGTTTCCTTATTGGAGAGCTACAAGAGAGGCAGAGAGATGGGAGAGCAATTTTTATTTTATTATAGTGCATTATTTTGGTACAATACATGTTGCTTTGAACTACTTATTTGGATAAACTCATTGATGAAAGAACATGAGCTGGAAAGAAAGATCATCCTGTCCAGCTCTCTACTTAGTGAGATGTACAGCAATCTGAACTCACCAGTAAAGAAGCAAAAGTAAGCAACTGAAATTCTGAGAAGGTAAGGATTCTTGTGAAGTGGCCATGCTGTTTGGTGTATTTTCCTTCTGTGCTTTTTCCTTACTTCAGTGTCAATCAGATGGGTGCAAATCTCTTGGAGAAGAAAAATGTTACTAAAGAGGAGCAATAAAGGTAAAAAAGTTGTTCTTATAGTAAACTGCTTAATTTTGTGATTTTCTGTTCTTAAAATGACAGCTCTTTAAGTCTAATAGGTTTTCCTAGAATAAAATATATTAATCCAACTATTGAAGTTAGTGTTTTGTTGAATGTGTGGCATACCCCAGTGTTCCAGAGCAGGTAGTACCTTTATTTACATTTGCCTACATACCACTGCCATATTTAACATCAGACCACAGCATAATGTAATGAGATCTTTAAGTCTACAGAAATGAATGACAGGATTCTGTTTGCTCTTGACAGGAAAAAATAATGCTAGCATAAGATACCATAACAGTGAAACAGTATGCACAGGACAAAAATAATTCGGCTTTATTAGTACTTTATCTGTAGACATTCTAGAAATTAGAAAGAATAGACACTATTTAGCATATATAGGTAAGGACATCAGAATCTGACTTTCAAATGAGTTGTGACCTTCAATACTCAAATACTGGAAATTAATTGTTGTCTGGTGTATTAATATAAAATGATCATCTAGGATCAACAGTTTTCATAAGTGAGCATAACAGGCAGAATGACAGAGTAATTGTGTGTTGTACTGATGTAAAACCCAAGTGCTTCAGTGTGACTTTTTTTGCAACAGAAACCACAGGTCTATTTCTTGGAGCTGAATTATTGGCTGTGTTGAACCTGGGCTGAGTCACTATTCACCACTGAGGTGCCTTCATAGCCACATAGAAGGACAGCTGCACTTGAATCTTTTTCCCTGTTAACCAGGAAAACTGCTCATATATTTAGGTAGCTTCAATATGCGAGATTCCTGACTCTGTTTGTTCCATTCTCCCATCCTGTCCCCAGATACAGCATGCTGATGCCATGTCTCTTTCCTGCTAGAGGGTGTAACATCAGCCTCCCTGGGCATCCTGGCAGTTGTAGTATTTGTTTAGATTCACAAGATGCTGAACTCTCTCTAGATGTTTTAAAACGCTTTAAAAAATACTTATTTGTACTCTTGCCTGAAAATGGCCCTTGAAATACCCTTTGTGTTTAGAATTTACAGATTTAAGGAAGGGGCTGCCATTTTTTCCAGGTACTGTACACAGGTCAATGGGAGGTAAGCAGTTAAGTAACAGCAATGTGAGAATGGCATCTTCTTTGCAAGCTCTCTCCTCAAATAATGTTGTTTGTCTTAATACATGGAAATGTGCAGTGAGTTATGTAGATCTAATAAAGTTGTTGTCAGCTAACCTACAGAAGCTGGTTTTGGTGGCCAGCTGTTGGTTTGGGAGGGTGTGACGACTTGGAGTCCATTTGGGTTTGCAGTATTGGCAGCTTAGGCAGTAGTTTGTTGCCTTAGGAAATGAATACAAATATTATGGAAATCCTTTAGTTGCATTTATACCAACACCACTGAAGTCTCCAACACTGTGTTTGGTCAGTTTCTGCTTCTCTTTACTGGCTGCATCGCTACTGTATCAATTTTGTGTGATGCTGAAATTTCCTAACTTGTGCAAAAGGGATCTTGGTATCTGCATCACTGACAATACCACAGAAGACCTTCTCATGTTTCTTTTATATCTAATGCAAATGATTATTTGCCGATGCTTTTCTTGCAAATGTGGATTTTGTAAAGATGTCTGAAATTGTATCAACATTTGATGAACTACAAACTTAAAACAAAACTAGATTTTTAGAGTGCCAGAATGCCCTCAGGAGAAAAAGAAAGAACAGTTATCTTCTAGGGCACAGGCAGTAATGAAGTTAGTTGCAGATTATCCTTTTGAGTAGAGAATAACAAATTCCTGTCATTTATATCTGTGATTTTTCCCTCCTCCTTTTCTTTTCTTTCTTCATTAAGCACATGCTTAAAAACAAGCACCCTATAGAATCCTCTGACAGGAACTAGATTGAGTAGCCCAAGATGTTAAATATTTTTTTTTATTTTTACTTTTTTTTTTTTTTTTTACTGAGATGACTCTTGGCAATTTTAAGTGATTTACAACAAGACGTGCATTATGAGAGTTTGTTTCACTTTCTGCAGTGAGTCTGAATAGTCTGTCTTCATGTGTGTCTTTGTCTAATACTATTTCAGAGAGGAATTTGACAGGGAGTTGTAATATTTAATAATTCAAAACCTAAATATATAGTAGTATGCTGAGAAATAAAAAATGAGTTATTTTAGATCTCATAACATTGTTTGAAGGCAATTCTTCCAATTTTGCATATGAGGAATGTAAGAAAACCAGAGGAAAAAAATAAAAACTATAAGAAAATCCTGTAGTTAAGTCTAGAGTTTCTGAATCTGTGTTCATGTTACAGTCTTTGGAACTAGTGTGTTTGGAGTTTGTTGAAACACTGGAAGAGTTTTGCTATTGGACTTAAGTGAATCCTTTGGGAGGCTCTTGGAAGAGCTCCAATTCTCCCACTTTGCTATCAATGAATTATACTCTTACTGGAAATTCATGAAGGTTGCATAATTATTTGGAAATATTTTTAAACTACATTTACATTTTGATCAGCAACACCAAATGTAGCATATTTTGGGTTGGAAGGGACCTTTTGAAGGTCATCTAGTCCAACCCTCCTGCAGTAAGCGGGGACATCTTGAATTAGAGCAGGCTGCTCAGAGCCCATCCAACCTGACCTTGAACGTTTCCACGGATGGGAAATCTACTACTTCTCTGGGCAACTCGTTCCAGTGTTTCACTACTCACATGGTAAAAACTTTCTTCCTTAGATCTAGTCAAAATCTACTCATCTTTTAGTTTAAAACCATTACCCATTCTCCTATTGTAAGAGGCCCTACCAAAAAGTTTGTTCCCGTCTTTCTTATAAGCCCCCTTTTAAGTACTAAAAGTCCACAATAAGGTGTCCCTACACCTTTCTCTTTTCCAGGCTGAACAACCCCAACTCTCTCAGCCTTTCCTCACAGGAGAGGTGTTCCATCCCTCTGATTATTTTTATGGCCCTATTCTGGACCCATTTTAATATGAGAATATTATATTCTCATATATACTGGATACTCATACTACTGGACTCTATGAGGATAAAGTCCAGTAAATGCCATGTGTTGAGGAACTGAGATTCTTAAATGTTCTGTAACATTTTAGGAATAAAGATGTTAAGAATTGGAGTATAGGGCTGCATGGTGTATAACATATCTTAAAAAGTGCGTTCACTGGGTGAACATACTGTGCAGTTTACAGGCAAAGATTGGTGTAGGTATGTCCTCTTTCCTCCAAAAATGATGTGTGGTCAGAATGAGCATCAAAGGGCACACCAAAGTCCATGGTAAAAAGTTATGCATCCTCCATCTATGTTTTTGGAGAAATAAGGATGATGAGAGCCAGAAAGGACAAGAAGAAATTATTATCACAGGATGCTGGGCTTTTGTTAGGAAGCACATTAGCAATACCTGCTTACACATTCATTATTTTTGTACAGCAGAATAACTGTTTCACTAACATTTTGCTGCAGGATAGAAATGGACTTCTGAATTTCAAACATTTATGGTTGCTTAAAAAAACCCATGGGCAAAAGTGACAGTAGTTACTGCGCTTTTGAGCTCCCATTTCAGGAGTGAAAAGATCCTTCTCCACTCTTCATTCTTACTTTCATTATTGCTTGGTTTTTTTGGCTAATGTTCCTGAAATCCAAATGTGTATCAATTGCATCATTTTCTAAATATTTCCAAACTGCCCTGTAAAATACAATGAAAACAGTTATTCTCAAGATAGTTCATCATTCAAGCCTTTGAGCTGGAAAACTCACAAGCAAGAGGAAAAAAAACTCTAAAAAGTAGGTTTCTTTGTAACATAAATAGATTAATCATAAAGGATTGACAAAGACTTCATTTTTGTGGGGTTAGCACTCATTTGTTCATCACTCAGACTTATATTGCAGTTTTCCATTGTCCTGGAGCTAAGCTAACCATGCATTTTTCTCTAAACTTAGTTAAGAGGAGATTTCAAGTGCCATAAATTGATAAAGGTTAGACTCATCTTTAGAGATATACCATTTTCATTGGGTTAACTTCTTCATAATAAATGAAGCTGCTCTGTATCCAGTAAATGTGTGCGGTCAAATCATACCTGGTTACATCTGCAAGCAGGAGTTTATGGTACTTTTGTGTGTGGCTTCGTCACATCAGTTCTGCCACTTTCAGTTGTGCTGCTGTAAAGTTTTAAGCATATTTACTTTGGTTTAAATGATACTGTGTAAGAATATCAGCAGAAATGTGAAATATATATAAAGCATCTGAAACCTTGGATAAGTGAAATGCCCAGATGTCTTTGGAAACTCTGGTAGTTTTTCAGAGAGACCAACGTATTCTTGAATATGGCTTCATGTACTTGAAGTCATTGCAGTAATAACCATAACTGTATTTTGCTGGAGACAAACTGAGATTACACCAAGAGGACTATAGTGAGGCTACATGTTGGTCTGTCAAGAATTGCTACCGGTATATCTTGTTTAAAAATTTAGTAATTCCCTTGAAAATAGAAATTAGCAAAAGCAATTTTTCTGACACCCATGAAGTTTGTGGGCCCTGTCACACAAGGAGTTTAGAATTCCACATAGGAAGAATAACATGACCTTGGGGACTATAGTAATAGTAGTTGAATGAAATTCAATAGGACAAAGTGCAAGATCATGCACAAAACCAATATATTTCTGTTATAAGCTAGGAGCTCTTTAATTGGAAATGACAGAGGAGGAGAAAGTCACAGGATGACTGCAAGCCACCAATGCGACACATCAATGGAAAAGGACAAATACAATCTTGGGCTGTGCTGGATGAGATATTTGCTTTAGCAAAGGAAATAAATACTGGAATTAGGTCCTGCTGGAGCCATATCTAGGATATTTTTAATAGTTTTCTTTGCTTGCCTTTCATTAAGGTGAATTCAAGCTGGAACAGGTGGAAAGAAAGGTAACTAGGATGTTCAGAAGAATCAAAAGTCTTTCATAAGAGGAGAGTATAAGAGACTTGGTTTTGTCTAGTCCAACCAGATAAATCTATCAAAAGATAAGCAGTAAATTAAGGGATGATATTGATACATTTAAGATGGAAGTAAATGTGTCTTGCTCTCAGAAATGTCATATTCTAGAGCCAATTTTAATGGTGATCAAAAATCTACCCAGCCTTTTAGCTGGAGAAGCCTACTTTTCTTCAGGGGAAAAATCTAATTTGTCTGCCAGTGACTAAAGGGAGATAGCCACAAGAGCAATCGTTTCTAATTCTTCTAAGCATTGAAAAGGGAAAGCCAATATCAAAATCAGTTCTGTAATTCAGATACTCTTAAATTCATGTATGGTTCAATCTCTATTTACTTGGATTGTAATGAAGATGGGAGAAATCAGCATAAATCACAAAGTACTAGAACAGTGTTATCAGACTGGAAAGAGTTGCATTGTTGTAATTGTATTGATAATGCAGCTTATGCTCACTGACATTCTCTCGCTATTGTGCCTGAAAAGACATAACCTGCAAATATCTTCCTGGATATTTGTTTAGCTAAAATACTGGGTGCCAATCCACTTTTAACCTGATTTTCCCAAATCCCATGGCTTAGATCCAAGTGGGCTCCATGTTAATCACAAATAGAGCAAAGAAAGACTTAAACTCCTGTCATATAAACAGTTCTTGAGAATTTGCCTTATGTAGTAATAGACTTCTAAAATTTTTGTCTCTGATGTTGTTGATCTGAATTTTTATCTTTGTAGGTGTTGAGTAGCTTGGGGTTTTTCCTCATAATGAACTAATTTCTTGCTGCTCTTGGTGTTATCCACTTACCTTTTCCTGAGCTGCGCTGGTACTTTGGAAAACAGCGTCTCTTCTCTGGCGTGTGAATTTAGTGGGCATGAAACAGGAGGAATTGCTTTGTTGGAATGATGCATGCAGTATTGCAGGGGAGAGCTGGTTGGGAAGAAAAGCGAAAGAGTGAAACTTGAGAGACAAATGCAAAGGAGGAATGCTAGCCTGCTCCTGAGAAGTATCCAGTGCTATCACTACACTGAAGGAAGCTTAATATCACACACTCATATATTTAAAGCTATCTTTAAACCTACCCGAAGCTTGGTCTCCACAGGCCGTTTTGCCACCTCAGATGTTTGACCCCATTGTAGCCAATTCCAGTTTTCCCACAATTGTTCCACATCTAAAGGTGTTCTGGGTTGGAAGCAGCCATCTTGCCAGGAAACTCTCCTAGGTTAGAAGAACCCTTTCACAACTGATGTACTGTTTCTTATGGGAGTGTTGTGCTACTGGAGAGAGAAAAGGTGCATGGGAGTGTTGACAGATTCATGAGCCCCAAAACCTAAATCTTCTGACTTCACTTAGCTCTTGTGTTATACTGTAATATTATCTCATTCCTTCCCAAGGCTTTGCTTTGGGATCCACATCAATGTAAGCTCAGTAACCTTGGGAGAAACCTCTTTTATTCTTTCATTTGTAGAATACTTGTGGCAGAGAGCATCTCTCTGATCCCCCTGCCTGCATACATCCAGGAGATAGCAGCAGAAATTTATCCTTTTATTCTACAATGCCTGAGGGTACTGGAGTAGCTCTGAGAATAGATAATAACTGAAGTTCCTCAAATACTGTCAAATGGTAATTTTGGGCTTAAATTGTGGTTTTATTGTCACAGAGAAGTATTGCTGGGAGGGAATTCTGAGAACCACCATGTGCATGCACAGAACGTGGGGGTTTTTTTTCTCCCCACAACTTGAGTTTCTGCTGGGCTATATTGTCTTCACCTTCAATATTAAGACTTGTTTATCTTTGATTTTCTACTGAATAATTGGTTGTACCTAGTTAATGCACAGCATTTAGGAAAGCAATGGTGAGAAACAGGGATGTTTTCTTTTAGAGTGTTTGACTGAAAGTGATCATGAAGTAAGTGTTTACAAGAAATAGTCTGATTCCAGAATAATATTCCATTTTGCTTTTTAAAAATTTGTTCTTATGTTGACTGCCAGAGCAGAAATAATATTCTGTGCGTAGTTTTTAAGCTAGTCAATTCTAGTGATAAAATTCATGCTTTAGCAGAAAGTAACCTTGTTCACTGTCCTCAAAAATAAATATAATGTATCTCTTTAGCAGAATCAAAGGCTGATACTAAACCAAAAAGAACCCCTACATCCTTCTAAGCGTGTTCTCAAAATATAATTATTGCCAAGATAAACATGATTTTGTTGGCAGCTTGAATACTTGAAAAGAGTTAACAAGTAAGAGGAGCCTTGGGTTTTTGGAAAAATATATTAAAATAAAAATGTAAAACTTCAAATACCAGTACTCTTTCTCAAAGCCTGAAAATTCTACTTTTTTATAGCATAATGTAGAGAAGGACTATATCATGTAGAAAAACTAAGCACTGTAGCAGATTGATTAGGAGATAAATACTTCCAGCATGTTCACTATCAGAAAAAACGCATGATTATAGAAGAATGAAGGAATAGAAATGACTCTTCATATCTGTCACCTCACAACATTCAAAAACTCTGCCTGTGCCTCATAAAGAGTTTCAGTTCTTCTCTATTAAGAATCTATAGCTCAAATCACAGCTGACAAACTTTCATATAAATTTATCTCACAGAGTATTGCTTGAATTGATTTAGGATAAAGTGTGTTACTTCAGAGAGAAGTGGGTCTTAACCCATCCTTTTGAAGTAATTATTTTGCTGCAGGTGTGAAGAATACACAGTTGTGTTAAATGTGATAGTTTTATAAGCCACAATGATGATGAGTATGGGAAAAATTAAGTCCAAAGACAAGATTCAGAGGTATTGTTGAGGGCATCCTGAGGTTTACAGCTCAGACAGTCTGACTTTACATTAGCTTCAGGGATAGTCTTACTGGTGCTAGAGGAGACTCCTGTTGGGACACATTGGTCACAGCCACTGATTAAGTACTGGAAAACATCTGTGTTGGGTTCACACCAGACTCTGTGAGCTGCTGGTGCCAAACAGTCATGCTACAGAACTGCTGGCAGAGATAAAGCAAGACTTTACTACAATTGCAGCCAAATGCCAATGTACCTTATAATTACTTTTAATCTTTTCAGAGACATTAAACATACATTCAGTAGAGCCAGTTTCTTGCGGTTTTTGTTGAGGTGTGTGAACTTGGTAATGGAGGCACAATGCAGAATGGACATAGATACAGAAGAATAGAGAACAAATGCCATGACAACAATCAAGGTATTTCTTAGGCTATTCAAAGAGAACTTTACATCATTTATTATTGCAAGTATCTAACAGATGAAAAGAGAACTCATTTCAGCAACACCATACATCAGGCTACTTGCTTGTAACTCGGAGTGCTGCTCTTACTGCTGTATCAGAGTAGGATGCTCTCAGGGTTGCAAGAAGAGAGAGCTGTAGACCCAAAGTTTAAGGTTATCTATGGCAGTTTCTCTCATGCGCTCAGGAAAATCAAGAGCTCTGAGGCTGCCCTGAAGAGGGTAGGAGGGGTAACACTTCCTGCAGAAACTGCTATTGTACCGTTTGCTGCTGAATCCCTTTGTTTACTCCTCTCCTTTGTCGCAGCAACTGTTCCTGCTATGTTAGCATTTGTGGCATCTGCTCCTGTCACACTGACTCATTTACCTTAGAGATAAAACAAAGCAGAACTGCCTGTTGGTAGTGGCTGGGAGGAAAGCAGCGATTCTCAGCTTTATTTCTCTTTGTTTCTCATTGAGCCCTTTTCCCTCGTTTGCTAATTCTAGCAAGTATTCTCCATATGCTTTTAGTATTTTCACATATGTTTCTGTATATATTTAATTGTCTACAGTAGACCCTTTCCATCTTCCTGTCTCTTGTGTCAACTGTCTGTTTAGATTTTAAGTTGCTCAAAAAAAGCCATTTCTTTGAGTGTACTTTCACACAGCATTCAGTAAGATGCAATCCTGCAGTTAATTGGAAGCTCTGAATAATCTTGCCACATACAAAGTATAATTACCGATAGTACCCGTTTGTTTTTAAATGTCACTTTCTATTAGGGGAAAATCACAGTAAGGAACCTAGGTCTTATCAATAACCACTCTCTTAACGTGCCTCTGTGGATTCCTACAACCCACAGAGAAGAAATCGACCAGTAGGTAGCAGTGTAACTGTACTATCTCCGTAGCTGACATTTTAACAATGCCACAGTTTTTGTGCTAATTGTGAAATCTCATTGTTCATGCTATTGGAAAGATTTTTAGGCTATTTTATATAGAGAACTCAAGCTTTATGAAGGTAAAAAGACAAAAACAGGAATGCATCCTTCCTGAAGGTGTGCTTTATGTGAAGGCTGTTGTCCAGAACACTATATGAATGCTATAGTGGTAAATGCTGTGTCTTTGTAGCAGTACTCTAATATTCTAGAATACTGAGTTTAGCCTCACGAGATGCTTATTACTGGATGTTCCTCATCTTTGGTGTAAAATGCTGGTACAATTAGTTTTTTGTAAATTATTATGATTTTGTTAACTTTTTGTTAATGATTACGAGTTTGTTAGCAAGTAGATGATATAAAGTATGAACCAATCTCCTAGTCTTATATTACTTTGCCACCACTTACTTTTGCTTTTTAACTTTAAAGCAAAAGTGTTGGGGTTTTTTAAGGACTTATCTGTGGTTTTAGGTTCTGTTTCTTAATACCTAGATCATTAGTGGTAGCACTTCTAGCTTTTATAATTATAATAAGAATGGAAAAAACCTGGTGGCAAATGCCAAGTTTTCTTAGTAAGTTTGTACTTAAAAAAACTCACTCATTCCAGTTAGCACCCGCTATCTTCAAAATATGTTACTGCTAGACACCTTTCAGAGATGAGAAGATCTACTTTCCCTGAGAATTGCTGCTATGAAGTGTTTAAGATAAATGTGAATCTGTCTTCCTGTCCTTTTTCATGACAGCAGCAATAGGAAAGCGCCAATCAGTTGGTTAATGAATCCGTGTGATAACTTCATGACTCTTCATTTTCTCCTACTCTGTCTGTGCTTTTGGCAGTTCCAGAGATGTTAATCTCTCAACATTTGCACAGGAGAGGTCTGCATTTGAGAGAGGTCTTTACATGTTCTACCTACAAAAGACCAGTGTGTCAAAAGGTACCATTGTTGATTTGATCTGTGGCTGATTAATTCCAGCATGTCCATTTGCCTCTCCCAGAGAGCTGTCACCCTTGCCTTTCTGAATCTACCTCTCAGATGTCACTTTGGGTATGATAATGGCTCCATCATCCCTGTCTCTGCTGAGCTGCTCTTTGTGCATCCTCTGTGCCAGTCATGGTTCAGAGCCGGGTTCTCTGACTTGGTCTGCTGGTATTGTTTGTCTGAGGCATGGGAAGGTGAGTCACTGAGATTAAACCCCATAGCCTGGGCAACAGAAACACCCCTGCTCCTAATTCTCTGGTTTTGCCTTTGTTTTGTTTTCATTTTCAAATGTTCATTTTAAGATGGCAATGATTTGGTACAAAACTAATACTTACTGACTCAATCTTTAATGACTATGTGATTTATGATACTTGGGGCATGGGGGAATGGTGGACATTGACAGCAGAAATCCATGCATATTCTGGTTTTGCATTTTCTCACCATCTTATCCTTATGTATATCAAAACCAAAACCCCAGTAATGCTAGAATCGGTTTAAAAAGGATGAAGATGAAAGATACAGAGCAGCTTGGGAATGAGACAACAGTGGGAGATGTAGGACTTGTGTGGAAAATCATGAATAACAGATCAAGTGAGTGAAGGTTAAACTGTCTACTCTTTCATAGACTATAAGAACTCATTCCAGAATAGTGGCATTTAAAAAAACTTCAAGCAATGAAATTCTGGTTCTCTGTACTTGATGAGTGACATGCAAAAGTTTATATGGATTCAGAAGGTGCTCAAATTACTTTATGAAAACCCAAGTCTGCTGAAGACTATCAAACCCAAAGATGTAATCTCTGAGTTAACTTAATCATGAAGCTAAAACCTAAAAAGATATGAGGGAGTTATCACCAAACACTTTTCAGTTCTTTCAAGCTTTTTTAACTTTTTGGCAACTCTTCCTGAGGACAGCAATATTCCATTCCTTAGCAAATGCTGTTAATGGTTTGATATATAAAAGGACAACTTTCCTGTATTTAATTTCAAGATAGTAAAGTAATCCTGATATTTCTATATTTATATAAATCAATAGTTGTTGATATTCCTATATATGAATTAAGCACTGAATAATGGCATTAGGGAGAATATAAGTACTGAAATTGGAAAACCATTCTTTCCTGCTTCTTGAAATATTATTTTTAATGTGTTCATGATTGTTTATACGCCGTGATTTTCATGGTAATTGGTCTATTATTACAGTGAGTCAAACCCACCCATGGTGCATATATATGATCAATGCATGCTCTATAAAGAAAATAACAAAGTAAAAATTAAAGCTTCTAATGATCTTGCTGATTTTTTCATTTTTACATAGGTAAATTATTATACTTTTAAATTTCTGAAATAATTTGAATTAGTAGCATGGGTAATATTTTAAGATTATAATGCTTTTCACAAAATCAGAGCAAACCCAATTATTCTTTTCGTACTTGACATTGCCATCAGTCTTATGGGAATGAATTGGTTTTGTTCTATCAGAACTTGTCTTTTATATTTATTTTTTATTTTTTTTTGCTAGGCCACTGCTTAAATGCAAAGTGTTTCACTGCATTATATAACTCTGCATATTTCAGTGATCAGAGCAGCATGGTTATAGCACTGTTGATCTTACTGTAGTGCTGTGAAATGAATAAGTAAGGGCTGACAACTGGCAGCAAAATCGATATGTGCTCTTTTAAGGTAGTGCTCATTATTGCTGGACACAATAGGCCAGAACTCGCTGTTAGTATCAGGAGACTATTTCGAATGCTGCCAAGGTCAAAAACAATACACTACCGAGTATTTTAGCCTCCTTGTATGGGTGAGAAAACCCAACACAGTGCAATCATACTCAGGTATGGCAGATCATTTCAAATTCTCACGAGTGAACGCTTGCAGGTGTGTAAAGCTACTGGGGGGAGCACATTTAACAGCCAGTGCCTTCCCAGTGTTGTCCAGGTGATCTCTGTAGAGGGGGAGGTTGTGCTAGCAAGGCTGAGAAGCTTCTTCACTTTCTTCTCCCTCTCTTGGAAGCTGGGCACGTTGACCTTTTCATGGTTCAGTGCTCTCCTCTGAGTAGGTAATGTGAAATTCGTGTGACTTGAGGGTCCTCCCTGGACTCTTGCCTGACTCTCTCCTTGAAAGAAGGCCAGAGGCATTAGGAGGAGTGACCTGACTCCTGTGTGCAGGCCCACCAGGGTTAACAGCTGAAGAGCCAGGTCTCTACGCTAGAAAGGGAGAATAGCTGTGTGAAACCCTTAGAGTATTAAATAAATGCAGGAGCCCGTTCCAGCCTGGTCTTGGTACATGGCTCTGCATAGCAATAGGACTGACACTGCCCTATTTCCTGTGGCCAAGTAAGGAAGGCCTAGTTCAAAAATATATATAAATACACAAAATGCGTATCTTGTTGAAATGTTAAATGATTCATTAGTTAATGTCTTAAAAGGACCTTGGAAGTAGACTAGAGAGGCACTAAGTTTAAAATGGCATAATTTCAGAGTAACATTTAAGCAGCTTAGAGAAAGAAAGTGTAATTTTACTTGAAGATGCATTGTAATCTTCATAGTTCGGTCAGTAAACAGAGCATTGACTACAACAGCGGTAAAAGCCCAGAATAGTTAAATTATGTTGGGCTCAACTTCTGCCAGGAAATGGTGTAACCCAGTGTACAAAAGCAAAGTACGATGTCGAATAATAAATAAAATGGAACAAAACAGCTTACAATTGCAAGGAGATTATGTTCTTAATGCCCTAAGAATGGATAAATGTACTATTTTCTGCATTTGTACTCTTTGGTGCATGAATGAAAATATTCTTAAAGTATTCCATGCATTAAAACTCAATGTTAATTTATTCATAATCTAAATACTAAATTCAAATGTAGTATGACCTAAAATTAATCCATTCTTGGTAAACATTGTAATGCAAACACACATTGCAGATACTACAATTTAGCTTCTGACAGTCATTTTTATTACTTTTTATTACCTATGAATTATTTGCAAGATGGTTGAAACATGATTGAATGCAGGAAGCTGTTTTTATTTTGTATAGGTTAATGTTCCTGAGAATACTTTATCTTGGAGGAAAATATTAAGAATACTGTGAAACACATCATGCTGCTTAAAGCTAAATGCTAGAGATACATGGATCACCTAATTGTTTTTCCTTTACAGTAATGCTCTGTTCTTTGTTAAGGGATTACTTTTTTAGGCACTAGGGAGCAACAGTTCTTCACTTTTCTGTTATCCGTATTTTCTGCTGTTTCTGATTTCTCTAAATGGCAGTTATCAAAGAACAAGTGGAACCAATCCTGGGGTATTCCACAGCTGTTGCTTCGTTTATGGCAAATGTCCCAGACATGGTAGCCATATTATTTTTGTTGCTGTTACTGTTATTATTTCAGGATCATCATAGTTGTTCCTTAAAAAACAAAAACAAAAACAAAAACAAACCCAAAAACAAAACAAAACAAAAAAAACAACCAAAAACAAATGACAGAAAACAAACAAAAAAAAACTTTTCTCAGAATGGCAAAAGGTAAAACAACTACATGATGCAAGCAATGGCTCAGTATTTCTCAGTCTGGTGTTTAATGTCTTTTATTCCTGACAGCACTGCAAAACTGTCGCAGCTGCTATTAAAGGCTAGCCTGATGCCTTCCAGCCTTCTGTACCAATAACCTCAAGCTATTTAACGGATATGTGCCTAGGGTATATATATATATATAAAATTGTGGTCATAGTGATATGGTGGGAAAATGACCATTGTAAAGCAATCATCTCAGAATTTTTTGCAAAGGAGATACACTGAATGTGCTTTAGCTCTTCTAAATGGACCTGAAAGCTGACTGAAGCATAGTAATCGCGTTTTGAATAAGAAGTATTGCCAGCTTTGATTCCAGCAGTGTTGACTGTGATGATCTAGGTCTGTGGTCCTCATTAGGCTAAGCTTAGAATAGTATGATAGAGTTGTAGTGACAATTGGATTTTGAGTCTTTTTCTGTCTGTGTCTCGAATTGTAGAAGCACCCAATACCTCCCTCAAATATGTTAGGTTTCAAAATTTGTCAAACATGTCTGACTTAAGACTGCTCTAAATCCCTATCTTATCCCATGTGTCCTCTCTGCTTCTGTCCTTTTCTCCTTTGCTTGTACCAGGCATTGGCTTAGAGATGATGTAGGTAACCTCCTCCGAGAATTCTATTCACTGAGTGAAACAATTGTCAATGCTGCCTAGTTTATCTTACAAGCACCAATTTCACTGCACACTTAGTGGCCCTCTGAGCATTAAATAACATGCAGTCAAGCGGCTTGTCAGGCCGTATCATTACTGTATTTGTAACATGCTCTGCAAAATGAGCACTGTGCCATCACATAACTGTTCAAGGAAACAGCTAATAGGGTCATTGCCTCATTTATCTGTAAGGGAGAATAAAATTGATGAGTAGGGCATTGACCTACTATGGAGGTTAAAAAATAAGTTGAAAAATCTGTCCATTGAAGGTGTGCTAGACCGCTAGGTAATCCACAGCAAAGGATAACAGATTTGTAATTACATTGAAGTATTTCACTAGAAGGGCTATATGCCTTTAAACTATTTTCCTGTTGTCTATGCAACACAGATCTTGACAAAATATTCAGTCTAGAGTACTGTGTGGACAACTTGACATATTGCCTTCAAACTCTCACTACTTTTGGTACATTTATGCTGGCAGTGTACAATTTGGTTTCTAGATTTTCATGCCAAATTGCAGATCTCTGATTCATGGTTGTCAGGAACACACATTATGAACTGCTTTGAGGAGTTGTATTTGGAAGTGTGAGATGACGACGTGTTGGTTATTTTTAAGCATTATATCAGTTTATACATAGTGGAAGTGATTAGGAATACTTTTGCTTTTTCTTGTCTCCTTGCTTTGGAATCCCTTTCTTCTTCCAAGTTTTGTCAGTGGTTGTCAGTCAATCAGATCTTCAGTGATTTCACTTTGCCATTCTTGTTATTCGGTGCTGTAACCTCCAACTTGTACATGTAATTCTCAGGTTTTTTTCCTTGTTTACAACCAGAATTGCAGATGGAAATATAGTTGTACAGAATATTGGCTTATACTAGTATTTGCCAACTATATTTGCACATAAGAATAAAGAGTTTTGACTATACATATAACCGTAAAGAAATTGTAGATGACATGGGTATACTTCACTTTGGCTCTTAACACAGCTCATTTCACACTTCCTATTTTCACTTCACATGGAATAAGCTTATTTATTTATTCGCCTGCACACTTGTCTACTCAAACTTATTGGCATTGCTACACTTGTAAGCCTAAAGCTCATTTGATTATGTTCGTGATACAGATTTTTTGAGAATGTCTATTTCAAAATACATTCACAGTTTTAAAAGGTAGTAAGAAATAAGTAGGATTGATATTTTAAAATGAACTAGGACTTTTACCTACTTATCTTCCCAAATCAGACATTCAGTGAATTAAGATAAACTAATCTGATGCTTGTTGAAATTAGATCTATCTTCTTAGGACTCAGTCTCCCAAAGAGCTAAGACCCTCCTTATAGGTTAACTGGGTGCTATAATTTATTAATTCTTAATCAATTAGACTGCATTTCAAGTCTCCCGGATTCAGAGTCAATTTAAACATGCAGTCATTTGTATTACTAAGGTTAATGTAACGTAGTAGAGATCCCAGTTCAGCACATTGTAAGCTCCTTGTGGGCTTACATTCCAATTCTTCTCATCACATTTTCCATTTCTTTATGTTGGCCAAATTACCACCCAAAGTGATTAATCTGATTCATCATTCATTTGGATTAATCTAAAAATACTACCTTACATGGGAAATTATTTACTGCTTTAATTCTAGAGTGGTCCAAGATCACATAGTAAATTAATAATTATTTTAAGTTGTATTAAAAACTCATGACCTCCATGACCTATGCTCTTAATTCTTGTTACTGGGATGTTTTCCTAATAAATACTGACAGCAAATCACATTTAGACTATAGTGCTGTCAGATGAGGACACAGTTGCCAACAGGGGCTTTGCCATTATCTAAAAGTATGTTAGAGGGAGCACTTTTGCACTGAATTTTCTGATCTTTAAGAACTTCAGAGTAAATCTGTCACGCATTTGAGAAATACTTGTTAGAGTAAACTATATTCAAATGCAGCTTCAACATTTTTCCAGTGTACTTCTTGATATAACTTGTACTGCTTGACCAATTCAATTTTGTAGAGACTGATTACATTTTCAAAAAGCTTTTCACAGGCGGCAGTTGCCAGAACCATTATATAGCTGAAATGTTATTAAAGTAAAAGAAGCAGGGAAATAAGCAATACTATGGAGGCATTCTGTAGATATGCACTTAAGCCATGTATCTTCCTGCGTTGCCACTGGAAATAGTAATTATTCTGTTTTAATGTGAGAGTTTAAATTAAAAAATTGTTAGAAAGCATTGTGCTGTATTTATATCAAAGCTTCAAAGTCTGCCTTGTTATCAAGGCTTGCTTCTCATGTTTTTTATCCTCTTTTATCTTCTCTCTTTGGAACAAAGTTATTTTGAAGAATAAAACAGGTAAAGTATCTTTTGTGATGGATTCGTGAAAAAGAAGCTGAGAGAGGAGATCTATAAGGCAGATGAAATGCATCAGGGGAACATTTGAAAGAACTAAATGGAAAATGATAACGGATTTGTGCCAAATTACAGGCACAAAAAAATTGTTTTTCTTGGTTTACATATCAGAAATCAACATCAGGTACCATATTTCAAAAAATATTTTTAACGTATATGAATTATGTTGAAAAACCAGTCATTCCTTCAAAATTTTTGAATGAATGTAAAGCCATAAATTCATGCTTGATAAAAACTTGTAGACACAAAACTTCCCTTTCCACTTTATACAAGTTAGGAGTTTTGGACTTGGGGGAGCATGTTTCTTTGAATAAACAATTTAAAGAGATTGAAATCTGCCATTAATTCTTATGAAGAGCTATTATAACAGTCTAAAATGCATATATGTAAGTATGAAAATCAAGATCTCTTCTTTGCCACTGCACTGTTCTTCTAAGTAGTTCTTGATTAAAATCTTCTGTTAGTACAGTTATCTTCAAGCTTACAGAGATCCTACAGCTCTGCTGGATACCAAATAAGGGACAGTTGGGAGCTTATTTGGTAACTGATGACCGTCAAACTGGAAGCACACACATTTCCAGCAGCTCCTTTGCTTTAGCTTGATCCTTAGGAAAGAGATTGTTTTATGCTTTCTTCTAATATTTTTGCTATCTGCTTTTTACTTCATCTGAAGGCAGAGGAAACTATCTATAGCTGAATTCACTAACAACTGGGAGAAGTTAGGCTGGCTTAGTCATAAATTTGGAACAGATGATTCAGTGTGTAACTATGTAATATTCAGTGGAGTATCCAAAAGAAAACAAATTTGAGGCGATACTCCATTAAACATTATTTTTTTTCCAGAATCCTCCTATTCCTTGAACCCTGTGAAATCAGACAGATTGGTAGAGCTAGGACTAACGGCTGTGTGTAGCTTCTGGTACAAAGGGAAGACTATAATGGGAACTATAGGTTTGGCAGCAAAAAAGGTGCTAATTACAATAGGTTTAAAAGCATGCTATCACTTTAACATTCACATATCAGTTAGTGTTTGGCTTCATGAACATGGTACCCTACTTGGGGGCAACAACAATTCGATGTTGCATAGTACAGGGGGACAGTACAATATCTCTTACTGAATGGATGAGAATGTAAGAACATCCCATACTTGAAATTAGGTTCAACCATGGGGTTTGCATGGTCCAAAAGTTGACTGTAAAATGAGCACTAGTCTTAATTATATTGTCAGTATAATAAACATTAAGCTGTAAGGAAGGTTACTGTAACTAGTGTCATCTTTGAAGCTGGGTAATTGTCACTTCAGTTCCATTAGGACATAAATGAAAGCATACAAACTCAATGGTATGGCATGTAGGAGTGTTCTTCATTAACTTCATTCCCCCTGGTCATTTTAACAGCTCAGACTGAATTTCAGTGTTGGTCCCAAGAGTCTTAATGACACAGGGCATATGTGAAAAGGCAGTAGAAGACTGTCACTCTGTTTAAATCTGTATTGCATCCATGCCTTTCTTCCTTCCCTTCTAATGTCACAGCTTAAAGAGAAATGTTTTCTTAATGGCAGGTGCTTAAGCTTTGACACCTGTGTAGGCAATTGGACGTTGCTTGTTGGGGTTGTTGTGATCCTATTTTGCTAGTGCAGATGGATTTTTACAAAAGAAGCATCAGGACACTCTAATTGCATGACTGGAATCAATTATATATACACAAACAGGTGGAATTGGGAGCAAGCTGAACTGTGTTCTTACCTGGTTTTCATTTTGAATTGTATTATGCAGGAGATTATGAATGTAACTCTAAAAGCTCTAAAAACATCTTGTAAATTAGTGGACAATAATTGAGGAATTAAAAATGTTTTTAAAATAATCAAAAATCATGTTGGCGGAAATCTTTCAGGAAAAAAAATTATTCTAAGATCCAGCCAGCACAAAGCACATGTAAACTAGCAAACCCTGTATTCAGAGCTGTGCTGATGTCTTTAATTACACCATCAATTATGCTAATTGTAATGCATACTTGAGAATGTGATAAAAATAAACCAAAGGAGATTATTCGTTAGCTGTGGTTTCATGGCTGAAATTGAGCTGAACACTTAAAATAAGTCTGGATGAAACACTACATAATGTACCATAGGGAATGATTCTATGTAGACAGCAAGTAGAGCATGGTGGGAACTAATAATTCTTCCATCTTAGTTTTATTTTATGGCTCTCTGGCAAGAAAAATTAGCTTGGCTTCTTTATTTTTTTATTCCCTTCCTCTCTCACAGGGGGGCTGTAAGATCTTAGCTGGAGCCAGGAAGAAAGTGAGCACTCTCTAAACAAAAACCTCTCTATAGTAAAATAAAATAAAATAAAAAAAAAAAGCATTGCATTTAGGATTGCACCAAATTTTATACTTGGTGTTGAAAGTAAGTGAATTTAATGATATCAACCGAGGCTCACTTCTTGTATTGAGTCTCCATCATCAAAATCTGGTCCTCCAGATATAGTTTACTAATACTGTAAATTGTTCCTGTATTTTCATAATTGCATTCCTTCTGAATTTGCTTTGGAGTACATCTTAATGGCTAAATCTCTGAAGTCAGAATTTTTCCTTAGGTGCTTATGTAAAACAATTGAGTCTGTCTGATTTGCAGGTACATAAACTGGAATTTCACATAATGCTGTGCAAAAGGGAAAAACTGCAAGAATAGTAATTTTCTCCTTCAGAAAAACTACATTGATCACTTGGATCTCAGTGAACAGCTCTTAACCCGGACCCTGTATTTGGGTTGATCCTGACTACATTATCTGGATTTCTGAGTTCATGGGAGGTAAACTGCATTCTTCTACAGCATATCTACACAATGACAATACACATTTATCAAAATATGCAGTATGTCTTAGAATTACTTGTCATTTTCACAGTGGGTGTCCTCAGTTGTCCTGTTTTGTTTTTTTTTAACTGCTTATATATGATATCTCCCAATTAGGAGAGCTGTAACACCCTTTTTAAAAGAAATAAATTATCTAATGTTTAGTCTTCCTGAGGCATATATGAAGTAACTGGTTTTAAGTAGCAAGGGGGCTGAGCAAACTAACAGGAATTGTTTAACACTGGAAAACAGCTCTTTTTCATGTTTAACAAGTTTCACTTTAATAAAGGTCTTTTCATTAAGATATTATGAAAATCAGTGTATAACATATACTGCTAATAAGAATACTGCGAATTTTCAGGGGATTGTAGAGCAGAACAATATATTTGGTTGGGTTATGCCCTGCAGAAGCCCTAGCAGAAAGCATTCCTACCCCTTTTCTGGGATCCTTGTCACATACTAGAAAAGTGCAAGATAGTGACTGGGGTGATGGTGACTCTTTTAATCCAAGCTTGCAATTAAATGCTATCTACTTTTTTTTCCCCACAAGAATAAGAAAAAATGCAGAATTTAATACTGACTTGTTATTAATGCAATGTATTAACAGTTTTTACAAGTCTTGCCTGCATACACACATTTCATTTGTGTTATGGGGATCTGTTTGTAGTGTAAACACTTTCCTCATGTGTTTATCAATGAAAGGATCTTTAAGCCAGGTTCAAATTTTGTATGAATAATGGCATGTGTGGTCATGATACAATATCTAAATAAACCACACCATGCAGATAGCTATGAATTTACTTAAGGTCAAGAAATCTTAATCTTTTATGTTATTAATCCTTTTTAATACTTCCTTTTTTTAATCCTTCTTTATAAATCTCTAAATTCAATGACATGTAGCATCTCAGCAAGAGCCAGCTTGATATCCTCTTGAAAGTTAGCCAAAAGTGGTACTTTTGAACATATGAGATCTATTCCTCTGTCCTGTGTAGCATCCATGGTCTCCACGTTTGCCGACTCCTTCATTTTGGGAGCAAGCTGTCCACCTGGAGAGTGTAGCACCTAGTAGTTTAGCTCCTTTAAAAAACAGCCCATTGCATACTACTCCATAGGTAAAGCCTCTGCTGTGTCTTCCCTCCAGTTCTCTGTTCTAGGCTGCTTTCTGCGGAAATCTGGTGAGTCAGGGAGGAAAATGTCTTGGTTGTGTGTATATTCTGAATCTTTCAGCAGCTCATTGTCTGAAGCTACCTAAATACACAACTCGAGTTCTACTAGAGTAGAAATCTTCTATATGAGTGCTAAGTGTTGTAGTTTAGCAATTGTAAAAAATGTTTCTACAAGGAGAAATGTACACATTGTCTTACCACTCTACCCACAACTAAAGTTTTTGCATTTGAAAGTTCTGGGTAAAATGCTGACGGTTTCATAATCCATAAAATGAAGTTTATTACAATACTGTTAGAAGCAAACCTTCTACCAAAAGATTATTAGCTGAGTTTCAGCTATGAAGAAATGCATCTCACCTATCTTACTTTTACCAAATATCAAGTACTACTTGCTTTTCATTAATCCTTCAAAGCCATTCTTACAACTAGACATTGTACAGTTTTCCATGGTATCTATTTACATAGGCTTCTGAGAGAATGAAATTCTGTCTCTAATGCTGAATTCCACAGAAACTTCTTCAGTAATTCCATACGTCTGAGGATTTAACTATGAGGTTTGTTTCTGCTTTTTAGAAAAAGTGAATTGGTGATGTGCTTGCCCAGAAGTAGATCAGGAGTCATATAGTGCCTTATAAACAACATAATTCCTGTATGCAAGAAAAACAACCTGCTGCTCCTATTTAGATATTCCACATGCACAGTATCAGTATGTTCTCTTGAAGCTTTAATAGCCTGAAGCACAATATAAAATGAAATCACTGGTGCCAAAGTAGAATTAGTCTAAACAACTTTAGCATCTGGACTCACAGGTAATGATAAAGAGCAGAAGACTATCTGTAGCTTGTCCCCCAGATGGTTCACTGCTCCTTACTTGAGGTGCATATCAAACAACTTGATGTCTCACTTCCTTAGCCTGCTACTTAACATTTTCAGGTATCTTCATGCTTCAAGGGCACTAAAGCACATCTAGATTAAAATTGCACAGCCTTAGGCAAGAGGCAGAACTGAGTAAAGTAAAACTTGTTACAGCAGAACAGTGACTCTGCTAAAGTCCTAATATTTTGCCTTGCTGTTTTAGTTATTCCCCTGTCCCAAAAAGCCACCAAAGCAAACAAACTCTGAGTCAAAGAATATCTGACAAATATTTGAGCATATAGATGGCACCTGCCGTTGATCAGAGCAATGGCATGGGCTGATGAGCATAAAAAACATGGGAGTATGTGCTGCTGACTGGGGGTGGAAAGGCAAGAAAAAAGAAAGTGAGGAGCTTGAAAGATGCAAAGATCTGAACAGGAAAAATGAGAGGGTACTGGACAAGGGTAATCTACTGAGATAGTTACTTATCATGGAACATGAAACCAAAAGCTGAGTCTTGTTTTTGCAAGCATACTGATTTTGGGGTGATCTGTATTGGTGTGTTTTTGTTTTTTTTTTTAACGATAATCATTACCCCATGATGATTCCCCAGCAAATAAAATTACGTATGTCATCAAAATCTTTGACTATCATTTCTGATTCATAAGCTTCTATTGGAATTTTCTGAAATAAGCCTCTTTGCCAGCTTCAAAACTGTCTGAAAGGAAATGAGTATGGCAAATAGGGATGTTACAAATTTGCTACTGCATTAATGTGTTCTCTTCTTTTAGCTTTAAAGAAACTTTCTCTTTGAAGGAGAACATCAGGTTAGAGAGAAGATGATGGCTTAAAATGAATCCAGTCAGATTGTGACTGGTCTGGGGGGAAAGCTAACAGAAGGTGGTAATATCAGGCTTTGTTTTTCCTGCTGTGTAAAATAAAGCTATTCTGTTTTGCATGTGGCTGTAAATGTCACCTGGTGGATATTCACAGAGAATAGTCACCACTTCAAGATTACAAAGAATTACTGAATCTTTTTCTGATCTAAACCAAATACAAAACCACAGAATAAATGAGGACTTTTCAAACTACTTGTATTTTGTGTAGGCTCATCCAATGAGATTTAACTTTGTTCTGAAGAAAGAAATTTTTTTAACCTATTGTTTCAATTTAGCGATAGTGTCAACTTGTTCTTAGAATTAAGTGGATACGTGACTTTATTTTTTGTTGCAGTGAGGAGGCGAGACAGGGCTGACTGAAGCCAAGTTATATTTTTCTCTAATAAGATGGTTATTGATACAATATTTGAGGTGCTCTCAATAGTAGAGGAAATAATGAAAAAAAAAAAAAACCTGTGTGGAGAAGGTGAAGAACTAACATTACCGTCTAGTGGGTGCTTACCTACTTGACAGTAATATTTATGTGTCAAGTGTTGCCTGAAAACTTGTGGAATCTGTGAAAACAAGACTCAAGGACCAGAGACATAATGGGAATCAGACACCAGACAAATTGAGAATAAGGGGAAGAAGAGTGGGAAAAAAACCCTGCATTTCATGATTTACTAGAAATTTCTTGACAGGAAGAGTATCTGAAGGAAGTTCTTTAGCCAAGCTGTGTGACCATCTAGGTCATGCTGGTCTTCAGCACACGAAGGCAAGTGAAGGAAATACAGAGTTAAAAGATAAGGCAATTTCAGTAGCAACTGTGAAAAAATAAAAAGCAACTGGGTCAGCTGATATGCAACTCAGGTAATTCTAGAAATCAAAGAAATGAAAGAGAGAATGAGTGAGCACCAGAGCCCAGCACCCAGGAGATAATGAAGACGGTCTGTAGAAGTCTGTGAAAAATAAGATCTTTGGAGAGACTGGGGAAAGGGGAATATCAGATCAGCAACAGGTCAACTTTAAGAAATGGTTCCCCAACACAAGACTTGGTAGACTTGTCATCAGAACATTTTTAGAACCATAAGGGTAGGCTCTATCCCAAGAGCAAATATGCAGAATATGAACCTAAAAAATGGAAATGCTCTAAGGTGAGGTCAGGGATATCTACTGATTTTTCACACCTTCCTTTTTGCTTCTAAAGGTCACCTATTTCACTGCTATAAAAGGATGGTGACGTCACCAAGATGGGAAAGGTGGAATCTCAAATAATTTTTAATTAAGTGTTCTGAATCTGTTCGCCAGAAGTATTAGAAAGAATTGGTAGTAAAAGGAGCTTGTGCTATGAGACATGTTTTGTATTTAAAAGCTTTATACTTTAAAAGAGATGAATTTAATGAGGACTACCTAATTCAGTAACCATAAATCTTATTACAGAATATCCCCTATCTGCTCATTCTCCCATGTCCTTCACTCGTACAGAGTTTACTTGTTGGGATTGTATTTAACGCTGAAATATAAAGTGTCAAACCAAAGTATCAAAATGTCATCAAAACAATAATTTTTAACTTTTCTTCAGTTTACAGCGCCAGTGGGTAATTATTAAAGTAAGTGTTTTAGATTATGTATTTTCAATTTTGGGGGGCATTTATTTCAGTATTTGTGATTATGCCTAAGAGTTCTGTGTGCAGGGTAGATATGATGCCACATACATAAATATTCAAAACAAAACAAAAGGTCATCCAAATCATAACTAAAACACAGGTTAGAAAGGTCACTTGTCCACAGCTGTTACATGTCTGAAAACTAGCACTTGCTGTGAGGTTTTTGTGTGCTTTATACATGATTTGCTAGTTTATAAGCTCTTTCAAAGCTCAGATCTCAAAGGTTAATGCATCATAGAGGTTTTTTCCACATTTTGTAATGGGAAAATGGAGGTTATATTTGTGTCTGTATGTGTCTGGGGGGTGCTACACCATGTTTTAGAGAAATTATCAAGATTCTAGAGATATAATGCAACATTTTTGACAGTTTAGGATTAACGCTGCAACTTTTGGATTTCCACAAATAGCTGTCTTCCACTTCCAAGTCCCCTGTGGCAACAGGGATGGTCAAATTCAAATCATCTGGCAGACTAACACTACCAGAAACCAATGAGTTGTCTCAGTTTATCCAGATCCATTGGACACTACTTTTTACAGAACTATGCAGAAGGAATCATTGTTTCTGCTTCAATCTTAAGAACTTTGTCAATGGCATTTGTTCTTGAGAACCAAGAAACAGAAATTTATATTAAACTTCTTAGTTAGCTGTTTCGCCAACCCTTGTCTCATGGTTCCCCAAGAATTTTTAAAAGATTACTTCTAAAGCATTTTAAGAGCCTTGACACACTCTGTAAAGGGATTACATAGCCCACCAGCATCTATGTCTCAGAATGCCAACAACTGTTATGAGAACCTGGGATTTCTAGACAACTCTGCATGAGAAAGGGACTTATTGCAAATCTTTCTAAGAGGAACCAACACTTGCTTCTAGACCTGCATATGAGGTCCTTGTGTGCAGCTGTTAGCAATAATGTTCATGTACTCTTTGGCGATGAACATGGTGTTACACTCATCCTGAAAAAATGAATGAATTGTTTTGTTTTGAATCTATTTGAAAGATTAACTCTTTCTGTCTCATGTACAAGAAGTCAGTATGTTTTAATGAGAAGCTTAAAAGCCAGTGGAAGTAAGCATGACATTAAAAAGTCTATTTTTCTCTCATACAGACACAGAGTGATGTGAAACGATAATGAAAAAGTCTTGGAAAACGATAATGAAAAAGTTCTGGAAAGGTTACAGAACAGTAGCTCAGAAGGTGCTTAGCAGCTTGCTGAGCTCCAGACTGCAGTGCTAATTGGTCACAGTGTGCAAGTGGCCTTCAGAGGGGAGAAGTGAATGAATCCCCAGCAAGCAACAAAGAACTTACCAGGCTACCCGAGACCACAGCATCCACTGAAATAATATTTCTTTTCTACCTGTGGGATTTTCCGTGCTGCACCTACCCCATCTTACCCTGCCTCTCCCCTCGCTGCTTTCTGTTGCTGAAACATTTATCTTCCCCTTCATTCTCTCTGCACTGATATTCCTGTGTACATATAGTAAACTTTGTCCACATCTAAGCGTTTGGTATGTTTTATGAATTTGAAGTAATTACTAAAATTTATTATGAAGTAGAACACATACTGGTTATATTTACATTATTATACATTTCCTGAAATTAATACTTCATAGATTTCTTAGTAATTGGCTTTGCAGTTATTACATAATTCTATAAAAATCAGATTTAGATAAGTTTCAGACTACTGAAAATATTCTGGACTTCTCTGTTTCTGCAGCATGCTATCTCTACTTTTCCAGCACTATAATACATATAGTCTACTCCTGCAGTGCAGAACTTTCTCATTTAGTCTGGTGGTTCCTGAAGATAACTGAAGTCTACTATGTACTCAGCATTTGTGTTAATAAATTAATATAGTTGTTAAGTCTTGTAACTGATAAATCACCCAAGGCCTTCTGCTGTCTTTATGAAATAGAATCATAGAGTCATAGAATTGTCTAGGTTGGAAGGGACCTTTGAGATCATCTAGTCCAACCATCAACCTAACTCTGATAAAAAACCAGCAACCCATCACTAAACCATGTTGCTGAGCACTATGTTAATCCGTCTTTTTAAATACTTCCAGGGATGGTGCCTGAACAACTTCCCTGGGCAGCACATTCCAATGTTTAATAACCCTTTATGTGTAAAAATTTTTCCTGATATCCAGTCTGAATATTCCCCGGTGCAACTTGAAGCTGTTTCCTCTTGTTCTATCATGTGTGATTTGGGAGAAGAGACCGATTCCTGCTTCCTTCCAGGTAGTTGTAGAGAGCAATAAGGTCCTCTTCTCCAGGCTGAACAACCCCTCAGCCTCTCCTCATAAGTCTTACTCTCCAGATCCCTCACCAGCTTTTTTGCCTTTCTCTGGAACCGCTCCAGCCCCTTAATGTCTCCTTTTTTTTTGTGCTAAAAGGCCCCAAACTGGATGTAGTACTCAATTTGGGCCTCATCAGTGCCAAGTAGAGGGGGATAATCACTTCCCAAGTCCTACTTACCACGCTGTTCTTGATACAGGCCAAGATGAAGGATGCCTTCTTGTCTTACTGGGCACACTGCTGGCTCATGTTCAACTGGCTGTTGACCAGTGCTCCCAGGTCCTTTTCTGCCAGGCAGGTCCCCACCCTCTCCTCCCCAAGCCTATAGAACTGCATGGGTTTGTTGTCAGTGAAATTCCTCTGCCATATCTGCTCATAAGCAATACAGTCCATCCAGGATCATTTCCTATTTGTTTTTCCTTGTGATTCTGTCCTGGGTACTATCTTCTTTTAACCACTTCAGGCTCAAGCTTGGCGTTTTTTTCTCCAGTTTCTCAGCTCAATTCTGACCATGTCCAGAAAATTTTAGATCAAGCAGGAAAATAAATATACAGCTAGGTGTCACACCATCAGATAAAATCAGGGCATCTAAATCAGGATAATTTATGGAGGATACAATAAAGCAACTCTGCAGATCAGTAAAGTAGGCTCCTTTTTTCATTATGATATATAGCCACATATTCCTATATTTATATTGTGTTGTGTATCATCTTCAGGCTTGACTCCTAAACTCTGTTTTCTGCTAATCAGTGTTGTAGGTTAAGCTGGCTTAGGCTGTCTTTCATTATGATCTTCATATTCATATTCAGGCTGACATTCTGTCATTCAACTGAAGCTAAAAATGAAACCCTGTCATAGAAATTTAAGTAGTGACAAGAAAGGAAATCAAAACCGAAAACGTTGTTAGTATTTTCAGTTTACAGAACTCACTGAAAGTACACAGTTAAGAGTAAAAAAAACCACATACACGCACACAAAACCCACAAAAAAGGCAACTCGGGTTACGTGTTGAGTAACGTAAAAGGCTGTGTTTGCTCACATGAGAGTCTCAGAAGCAATAACAAAAACCAGTTGTAATCACTTAACAGAAAAAATGTCCAGTTATATAATCTCAGTATAATAAACTGAGATGAGAAAACTGGGAGCACTGTGGTTAATAGAGTGGAACATTTCATGTACAGACACAGAGGAAAAAAAAGGAAAAAAATACAGTCACAAACATGGGACAATAACTTAAGACTTGTTAAAACTGGTAACTCTACTCTGCCTATGAGCTTTGTGAGATCCAAATCCCAGCAAGAACCTGAAGTCTGTAAGATCAGATCATAAATGGGTTTAGGAATGTATGTGTGATGGTGAAGATAGCAAGTGAAACATATGAAAACACTAATGTGTACCTGGTTGTGATCATGTGTACTGTCATAATCCAATCCAGCTTTCAGAATGTTAGCTAAGTACTTCATCTTTAATTTTTGGGGAAAAAAAAAGAGACTGCCTCTAAATCTGTTACCAGCTTTAAATGATGAAGGTAAATTCTTTTCTTAGCTAACTTCATACTTTAAGACTTTTGGTTGGAGGTCTACTAATTTAATAGAATTTAATTCAATTTTTTAAATAATTACTGGTAGGGTATTAACAAATTTCCTCATTAAATTGTTTTTTAAAATGACACTTGATACATTCATCAAGAAATTAAGATGACTGCTAGACTTAGTTCACAAGGTAATTTAAAATAACCTTTTGAAGTGTTAGTAAATGTAGACTGTTATGTAAAATGAACGTGTTCAAATTCCACTGTATTGACAAAGACCTGAAAATACAGAAATCAAAAGTTGTGTAAGGTTTTGCTGAAACAAGACATCAAGAACTTGACTAGTGTTATAAAATGTTACACATCAGCACTCTGCTGTCAGGTCTTTAATGAAAGTCTAGGTAAACCTACTCTTTTCAAAATTACTTACTACACAGCTTACTTCATAAAACAGTATTTCTGAATCATCTGAAATGCATTTGTCTGAGCCATCATAGTCCAGTTTTGCAGTTCTCAGTCTTACTTTTGAAATTAGCTTTTCTATAAATAAGGACCTTCTGCTTTTCAGTTTTATAACAACTCATATCTTTGATTAAATTTTCTGATCTGATATAGTCTTAATTTGTTGACTACATATAGCGAGAGGAAGAATAATTTGATGGAGAGCAATCATGTCAGTGTGTGTCAACTTTCTCAACCTTACTTAAAATCTAGACTATTTTTAAATCCTCATCTCCAGCTGTGATCTCTAAATGATAGATCATGATCATCTGCAGTAAGCTGTGGTCATTAATGAGAGATTGTTGTCTGCAGTAATGTATTATTTTTTATGCTTCTCTGGTGTCCACAGAAGATAATGATCATCACAGTTTCACTTCTCCCTAACATTGATTAAATACATGGTAGTAAAGCCAACAGTTTTTAAAATTTCAAAAACAAAGCCTCCTGGCTTCTTCAATACTATACTTTTCAGTTCCTTGTAAGGTCGAAGTTATTAACTCAGAGGCAATTCTTAGAGATGCAAGACATAGTCATTTACAGAAGGCCTAGATGTCCATAAAAAATATTTCACAAAGCAGTCAAAACTAGCACAAAACAAACTTTAATGATTCAGTCTGCTGCAGAGCTCTAAAAAAATAATCTCTAACATGGCTCTTGGAAGTACTTTTTTCTTCCCTGTTACACAGAGTTATTCACTGTGAGAACATCATGTTCTGTAGTTTATTCATCTTTGGAGACAATCCAAATGGGAAAGAACGTCAGGACCAGAGTGAGTGCTCTACCAAGAGACTAAATTAGTTTTCTCCTTGATATAAAATATTTGGCTGAGAAAGTATCAGCTTTTAGTAAGGTATCAGATTCTGAAGGCCAGAAATATGGAAGGAAATGTTGCAACAATATTTTATAAAGTAAAGGTAGACAGCTCTGATAATAGTAGGAATGCCAGACTGATGCTGGCACTAAACAAAATAATGGAACCACTCAGACTTGATTAAATAAATAACTCAACAGAGACAATATAAGCAAGCTTATGATTTTGTGCTTATAGAAGCTTGCTGTTTCTACAACACTAATTTTACATTCTCCACCAATAGCACAGGTGTAATATACGTAGAACCATACAAGTCACTTGACTTGATACTGTAAAGCATTTTGTCTAAGATATTAGAATTATGTAAACTAATGACAGTAAATGTAAAGCTGATTGGAAAACATGGGTACCAGTAGAAGCATATGATAAATAAGGTCTCAAAACTATTTATTTTCAGCCCTTTATGATTTGACATTTTAGTATTTGTGTCCCAGGATAGAACATGAAGTCATCTCTCTTTCTTTTTACATGTTATGGAGAAATCAGAGAAATGAGAAAAGAAATAAAGGGAGGACATTAAATTCAGTTAAAGAATGATAATGGACTCATTTGTTTCATAATTCCTTGTAATATTTTCTTTCAGTATGCACATACTGCTATCTAGAAGATTCTGCATTAAATTATATATATATTCTTTCATATACTTTTTATCTGACATCATAAAACCAATATTTTTCCTGACTTCTGCAGAGACATTATGTAGAAACATTGCTTACATTCCCTATAGAACAGTTGTATTCTCATTTCAAAATTTTATTCTTCATTTGAGATAGCTATGATTTTAAAGGAGCTCATCTGCTGAACCAAGTGCTACAAGAATGATAAGCTCTGACAATGTGGGTAAACATAACAATTTGGTCTGGATTAGTCTACTACAGTGACGTGCTCATGTACTTCATGCAGGGTATTTAATGACTGCATGACTGGAAAAATTATATTTATTAGCTTTATGTTCTTTGCAATTGAAATAGAATTACCATTTGATTTCTGCTAGATGGATATTTTAAAAATAGTCTATTGGTTGGATTCCCATCATCTGCTTTGGGGCAAACTAACTGATCACTTTGTTATAGTAAACCTTCAGAAGCAATTTCCCAACTCCCATATCCTATTTAGGAAGTCATGTTGCCCATGAAGTTACTTGCATACACAGAATCTGGAGCGTGTCATTTGGTTATCTTCATCAATCAGTCTGTTATTGCAGCTAAACAGCATTCAGCACTTCAGTCATGGCTGGTACCAAGCCAACAAATATTCCAATTAGTTAAAAAAATAAACATCACCAAAGTACATCATTGTTTGCATTCGCTCTCACTTTTCTCTGCTCAGGAAAATGACCTCCACTTACAAACACATTTTATTTGTGGTAACCTTGCTGTTATCTGACTTTTTCAGATCAAAATTCCTGTTATAATATTGAGGGGGTGGGAAGAGAAAAGCCTTAGGCCAGATAGAATAAAATCCATTTCATAGAATGGAAAAAGACAGCTCCTTATCTTTACCCTGGTGGAACAGTAAAGAGGAATCTTTTTTTCCCTAACAGCATATACAATACATGCTTTCAATTCAGGCAAGAATCTAGACACTTTCCCCATTTTTCTCTTTCTCTGTTGACTGCATGTTCTTTTTGCTTTTATTGGCAGCACTATAAATGTATGAAGTGAAAGGATTTTCTGGGTCAATTCACAGTCTCCTATTATTTCAGACAGCAGCATCATATATCTTTCCTTCTAAAATTAGGTGTCTTTTCCCTTGTTCACCTCTCCTTTGGAGGGCTGCTCCAAACTCTTGAACATGCAACTTAAAAACTACCTTCTCTTTTCTTAGTTTTTTTTGTACCCATTTGTTTTTGTGCCAAAATTGTCCTTTAGCTTAAATACCTCTTCTTCTGTTGAGCCTTTATTTCTGATAAGAGTGCTCTGGGAGAGCAGTCCATCCTATCTCCACTCAACTACATCCCCCAATGCCACCTGGCTTCTTACAAGGCTTAGTATAAAGACTGAAATGCCATTCTTCTACTTGTTGGAATATGATAAAAGAAGGAGTATTTCAGCAATCAATGCATGCATTTTTTGTTCCTTAAAGCCACATCTTTTTTCTTTTTAGACAAAGTCTCATGTATTTGTAGGAAAAACATTTTTAAGAGTTGTTAAATATTTCCAAGAAATTATGGATCATCATTAGTTTTTAATTAATTTTTTTCACCTTCTAGTATTACTTGTTTCCTTTTCTGTCTCCCTTTTTGTACTGCGTGTGTATGTTTGCATGCAACATATATGAAAAATTCCTAAAATACTGAGTAAGAACAAGTGTTGTCATCTAGTTATCCAAACACAGGATTGCAAGGAGATCCAAAAGCTGAGCAGTTCTGTTGATCACTTGATGCAGTCTTTCTCTGCTGTCTTATACAAGCCAGTTATCTACCACCTATCGCTAAGATGAGGCAAAAATATGCTTTATGATGTGAGAAAACTAAGACAATAGCACATTATTGACAAAATTAGTCCCGTATTATTTACTGTAGTGAGAGAACCTGGGCATCTGGAGTTATACATTAACAGTTGTAGCAAAGAGTGGAACCTACTGTTGAGGTTTCCTGAGCCATACACCTTGCCAAGTTCTGTGACTGATTTTTAGCTGCTTATCATTTTCAAATGTACTGTTTTTTCTGAGTTTTTTTCCATACTTCATTTCTGCTTTTTTTTTCATGAAGGGATTTACTGTTTTCTACCGGTTTTGCAGATTTTAGGTTCTTTATTCTTTTTGTGTGTTGCTGTTTGTTGGTTTGTGGATTTCTTTTTAATGGGGTGAGGAAGAGTATGGAGAGGGAAAAACAAGCAGAGAGGTCCACACAATATGATCTATATTAGAAAAACATCATCAGAGAAGGTTTAAAAACTCAGAAATTAGGGAATTAAAGAATACTAGTTGTTGATACATCTGGAATTTGCAGTTTAATATGTGCTCTCAGTTGTACCCTTTGCCTTCAGGATGGTCTGCATATTGCCCGCAGTAGTATGATGGAGCTGCCAGACATCCGGAGCCCTGAGGTGGCACTTCAAGAGCTTTCTTTGAAGTGAACAGCTTCAAAATACACCAGAAGGCTCCTGGTCTTTGAAGCTGTATTTTACCAGAACATAAAACAAGCTGGTTAGAGGTAGCTTTTTAAAGAGAAAAAAAAAAATCCTCTGATCTTCCAGACAGGACAGACCAAGTAAGAAGACTTTAAAATAAGCCTCTCTAGCCCATTGCAATATCTGTTACAGGCAGATTATTTCAAGGAAGCTGGAAGGACTTTGTACCATTCTTGCTCATCAAACTGTGTGTTAGTCAGGAGTTGGCTCAGGAGAGCTAAGAATCTTTAAACACACCCTAAAATAGCTTACGCGTATCATATCTTCACATTCATATATATTTAATATCAAGTTTTGATGGGCCGAGGAGTGACTGCTTGTGTCAAGTAGGTGGAAATCTCCTTTTGAAGGCATAAAGCATGTATTTGTAGCAACACATAGCCATTAGACATCAACTTCACAGTGTTTGCATAATTTATATATTATGCAAAAGTAGCTTCAGGCAAATGTGAATTTTAGAAGGAATTCCATCCATTGACAAGAATTAAACATATCTCTGACAAAGCAATTTCTTTTTTAAGAGTATGTTAATGATTCTCAGTGACTTGGAAGATTAGTCATCAGGGAGATAGATCAGCAGTTTGACAATGGAATTAAAGTAGGTGGTGAATTTATTTATGTCATGATATGTAGTTCAGTACATGGATTTATATCTTCTTCACATATGAAGTAAGTGTGTGTTCTGATAAACACTGAGATAACACTAAACATATGCGTTTTCTCTCCCTGAAATGATTGGACTTGCACCGTTGAATCATTCCTGTGAAGAAACCACCACTATGTAGTTGTACATGTATTTTCAGAGCATAATTCCACAGACAACTGAAGGGTTTCTGTCAAGACTCCTTTCTAATATGAAAGAAATGTCTTTAAACTGAGAGAAACAGATTTGAAACCATTTTTTGTGCATAAACTTCAGTTTGTATTAAAGCCTTTTTTTTTTTTTTTTTTTTTTTTGCTGCGTTTACAAGCTAAACCAGCTGTGAAAGGTGCAAGCATATAGTTTGTATTCAGCAAAGATCTGTCATTTTGTGCTTACTGCAAGGCAAATGGCTCTGCCAGTTGGGGCTACAATTTATCAAGCTGGCAGAGTGACAATTTTCATTGCTCTTGAAAATTTATCATGGATAGTCATTTTTGAAGGGTTGACTCTTTTGTTTAAGCAGGCTTTTTATATTTAGACTTATCAAAATGGCAATTATTAATGCCATTAACCCATGAGGCAAAGATCACTTTTGTCCCTGGAACCTTGTGTATGTCTTCTTGACAAAGAGATTTATCTGCTTCTGAGGCTTCCAGGGTTCGTAGATTTAAAGAACAGATGCAATATAACAAAACACTGTCTCCCTGAAGAACAATGAAAATAATTTTCATCCCAGCTATTTTAGCAGAAAAGCAGGGGTGGGGTGAGAAAAAGGTAAAATATTAAATATTAATGGTCAAAAATATTTTTATGTTCTTTGTGCTGACTTCCTCTCTTGTCCTCTGGGACTTAAAGACTGACTCGCATTGAGAGGTTTTGTAACATCTCTATAACCACTGCTCATCAATAAGGCTCTTTCTTTAATATTGTATTGTAGACAATAATTCCTCAATACCAGAAATGAGTGGATTTAGACACATTTCTATGAAGTATTAAGTGCTTCCCCGAAGACAATGAGCACCCACAGCTTTCAATGATGTGAATGGAAGGAGAAAGCATTGAGTGTCCATCAGGCTCAAGACCAAAGGAGGCTTCGCTGGTAGAGCAGACTATCTAATGTTTGGTGTCAAAAGGAGAACTGTCTGATGTATATAATTTGCTAAAAGTACTCATTGTTACTGTATGTATCTGCATTTGCATTTCCCATGTACCATACCATATAGAAAAGTAAGCTCTGTCTACATGAGTTAAAGGTTGCTTGTTCCACAGTAAAAGTGAGGTACATACAGATACATTTCCATTATTATTAGAAAGAAAAATTGAGTAGAGGTATCTTAACTCTGAGCAGAAATTATCCCATCTGTCCAATTTACTTAAAATTTCTTGTTCTCTTTTTATGAAAAGATTACATTTTAATCTAATGTAGAATCAATAGCAACACCTAATACTTTTTCACTGAAGCAGGTGGGATGTTTCCTTACCAGGAGAGTTACATACATCTGCTGGAAGCAAGAGGCTGTACAAGGGCAAATCGGCCTGTGGAATCCAGCTCACTTTCTACCACCACCTCAAAACTATAGAAAACAATTTTCTCAATTGTTTTTAGTAACATCTAGGTGGTTTGCTGTTGTCTTTTTGGTTATTTTTAAAAAAAAACATTCACCGAGGTGGCCATCCCTGGTCAGACCATTCCCTCCCAACCGCTGTAGCTGACAGCAGGCCTCTCCCTGCCATTTTCCTGATGGTCTTTTTTAATTTTTTTTTTTCTCTTTCTTCCTGTTTTTTCCCCTTTCTAAACAGTCTTCCACCTAGGTTATTATAATTTCCACCACACCTCACTGACTGAAATCGCCCCCTTCTCAGCCACACCACTACATGAGAGCTGCTTCTGGGCTGGGGGTGGGGTGGGTGGGATGGTGGGGACAAACAGCAGTCCAGGGTCAGGGGGGCAGAGGCCGCTGCCTCGGTGGTTTCAAAATGGGCTGAGATGGCATCCTTGAGGCCAACCTGGTGCGGGATGGACGTGGGATGTGGCAGGGGGTGAGGAGAGGTCTAAAAGAGATGGAGTGGCGGCCTTGGGAGTTGTGCAAAAAAGGATGGCAGGAGGGAAAAGGAAACAAAAAAACGACAGAAGAATGGTGGTTTCACTCCAAATATGTAGGAAAAAAATGTTAGTAAGTCAGGATGCCTACACATACTATAGGACTGAAGGCAGGATCATCTTATGCTAATGGCCAGCAGTAGCTGATACTAAAAAAATGAAAACTGGACATAAACCCCATCTTTTTCTGGAAAGTAAACCTCAAAAAAACTTTTAAAAGCTATGTTTTTTTTTCTTAAAGGAAAGAAAAATATTTTCATAACTTGTTAAACATGCTAGTGTAAATATTCTGCTAAAACACAGTTTTAAACAGCCCATTTCTCCATCCAGCCCTATTCCCAGCAGCCAGCATGGCGTGGCCATACGTCCTGAGCTGAGGAGCAATGCCATCTCTCACTTCAGCCTTGTCAGCAGGCACAAGTTCATAAGAAAATTTTATGCCATTAGTAGACTAATTAGTAGACTAATCACTGTCAAATGGGAAACTTGGAAAAGTTCCTCCAAAGTTATTCAGGAAGTCTAGCTACACCACAGATTTTCTTCAGGGGTTGCCATTTGCAGTGGGAAGAATCCTTCACCCAGAACGCAACCAACCTTCACACCTGCAGCACGCACACATCTTTAGGTCTCCCAGAAGGAAGCACTTTATAAAATCATAAACTAGCTTGGGTTGGAAGGGACTTGTAAAGGTGACCTGATTCCAACCCCCCTGCAGTAAGCAGGGACATCTTCAACTAGATCAGGTTGCACAGAGCTCTGTCCAATCTGATCTTGAATGTTATCAGGGATGGAGCATCTACCATCTGTCTGGGCAACCTGTTCCAGTGTCTCATCACCCCTTTCTAATATCTAATCAAATCTACTGTCTTTCAGTTTTAAGCCATTACCTCTGTCACTGCAGTCTCTGATAAGAGTCCCTCCCCATCTTTCCTGTTGGCCTTGTATATGTACTAAGAGGCCACAAAAAGGTCTCCCTGGATCCTTCTCTTTTCCAGGCTGAACAAACCCAACTCTCTCAGCCTGTCTTCATCCAAGAGGTGTTCTAGCCCTCTGATCATTTTTGTGGCCCTCCTCTGGACCTGTTCCAACAGGTCCATGTCCTTATGTTGGAGGCCCCAGATCTGGACATAGTACTCCAGGTGGAGTCTCATGAGGGTGGAGTGGAGGTGCAGAATCGCCTCCCTTGACCTGCTGGCAACACTGTTTGTGATGTAGCCCAGGATGTGGTTGACTTTCTGGGCTGCAAGCACAAATTGCTGGGTCATGTCCAGCTTTTCCTCTACCAATACCCCACTCGCTATGCAATAGTTGTGTGTTGCTACCACAGGTCTGAGCTTTCTCCAAACTGTGTGAGGACAGCTCTCTAGCAGGTCAAAAATCCCTGAGGTAGTTTGCTGTGGACACCACCCCTGAGGTAAAGTAAATTGGCCCAAGAGGAGCTCTGTGCTTCTGTGGCTCTTTTAGATACCGAAGTATATAGTTTGAAAGCTTAATAACTGGTGTGACAGGTATATTTTATGTTTCTTCTCCATAGTGAGGTTACCGCCTGAGCTGGTACATGTAGTTGGTGGTTGAGAATAAATGGGAAGAATCCTTTGTCCTATGAATTCTCTTTATTTCCATTTGCTTACACGGGTGTTTTCTGTTGTGTCCTTCCATAGGCAGGTGATGGAGGGAGGAGAAAAAAAGAGTGCCTACTGAACCTCTCTGTTACTCGCAGTGGTGATTTTTTTTAAAGATTATTTGAAAACATTGACATTCTAGTCACAAACTGTCTTCTGTGTTATAACAGGAGAGTAATTCATTGCAGACAATCATACTTGTGTAATAAATGCTGTATGGACAGGTTTTACCTGTATTTTAATAATACATTATTTTTATAATTTCAATTTTGACAGGAAAAAATGTAAAGTAATCAATTTAGTTTACAGGACCTTCACTCTTGAAACCTTTGTACTTGATTCCTTTTTCTCTCAGACTAGCAAACATCTGAAGAGACTATACAAAAGATATTTCCATAAAATTTATATTAAGAAAGAATAGAATCAAGCTTGTTATCTTGGTAGGAGGAGAAGGAATAATATTTGGCTGGTGTTCATTTCCTTTACAGTTTAAGGTAGAGTTACGCAGTCTGACAGTTTTCCAAGTGATGTAAGAGCCTTTAGTTAGTCTGAACCACATAAATCTTCCATTTTTATAAGGTAGCAGTCTTGAAATAATTGCAGAAATATTCATGTGATACTTTGCTGGCTGTTGCAGGAGATACCCGATGGGAGGCAGAAGCAGGTTATTTGGTACAACAAAACAGATGCTATTGTTAAATGCCATTCCCAAAGGAGCTGATAAAGTTTTAGTGCAATAAGAGGGTGAACACTTTATTTTTCAGAAAATTTCATCATATTGAAAATTACGCACACTTTTTTCTGCTTTAGATTATGAAATCACTGGGTTTTAAGAAATGTCCAAAAATGCCTGTTTTAATAACATGGTTTCACCCCAGTAAAAATATAATCCCTGTAAAAAAAAACACCTTTGTTTTTCAGAATCTTGCATATAACCAAATTAATCGCAAGTTTGAATTGTATTAATATTTATCAGAAGTTAGGCAATCTACGGCACAGCATGTATTTAATCTGTTTAAAATAAATGCTTATATTCCCTTAACCTTTAGAGAAGTCCACATTTTAGCAGACAGGAAAACACAGAAAATATATATATATAAGGAACAAAACTGAATTTTTCCTTGTTGGATCTGTAGACAGTATTATTATTTGGACCTGCATGCAGCTCTCTCTGCTAGCACTGCATTCCCACTTTGCAGCCAAATAGAAATTGTCCTCTCCTAAGTCACTAATATCTTCTCTTGGTTTACTTACAAAATGTCTTCTCTGTGATTAATCTTATATCCTTCACTTTTCTATAAATAATAGACTGCTTTTGGACATAAAAGTTGCTTGGATGCAATAGTGTCTATGCAATCCACTGTATTCAAGCAACTCACTAGCTGTGAATACCTCAAGCAGCTTTTTTTGGTGCTTGGTTTCCATTGCTCCTTTTCTGTCCTGGTCCTCTTTTTCTCTCAGAGGATCATATTTGGATTGTCTGATGTATATTTCCTCCTCCTTTCCACTGCTGTATGTACGCTGTACAGTCAGTGAGCTCTATACCAGTCCTACAATTCGTATGAATTAAACTAGCAGAGTTCTAGCTGTAAACATCAGATTGTAAAGCAAAATACTTGTAATTAGTAGAGTTGAGGCCTGCAAGAAAAGGAAGTTTCTAACATCCAAAGGGAATTAATTTGTCAGATATGTCTACCTTGCATTTCTGAGAATGTCATCTGAGAGTAATGCTCATCTAAACTAGAATTTGAACAAAAGTTAACAATCAATTGAAATAGCTGGCAGAGATTCAAGGAGAAGATCTTATCCTTTGCAAAAGCTATGACAGCATTACCTTGATCGTTTTTAAAAATCTTTCAACCTTAATAATGGTAAGGACTTGTTAGGAACTCAGAATCTGAATTTCTGAACTCCTATGTTATATTTGCCCCTTTTCTCTAAAATCTATTGAATTCAAGTACCAAAAAGTGAAGACTTGGGAACAGTTTTGTACTTGGCATCTATTTCTGTGGTTTAGGTCTGTCCTTATTGAAAGTTGACATGAACACAACAGTCTTCAATCTCATGGACTTAGAATAAAGGAAGATTCTATGAGATCTTTCACTAGTAACAGTGTAATTAACGTAGAGGGAATTCCTGGCACTGGATGGGAGCTGCAACCTGTTTAATGTTTTGGGATTTAGAGCTAAATAACTGCTTTCTGTCTTGTGCCTTTTCCACAGTTAATGATAGTGATTGTCTGTTTTAATGAAATACCATTATCAACCTGCTCAGTGTGGTGTGGTTGTTGGTTTGTTTTTTGGTTTTGTTTTGTTTTTTTTTAAAGCTTTTTCTTCATATTAATTTTGATTATGCGTTCTCAGATAGCTGTAAAGTCTAATATTTATAAGGAATGCTTTTTCATCCACAGGACAGTAAATGTCAGATTGACTTAAGGGTTGATCTTTACTAAATTTCCTTTGGGCTCTCCTTTAAGTGAGATAGATGTGAGTTGTTTCAAATGGTATTAGATCTTCGTAAATCATATTCCACGTTTTTTCCTTGTCAAAAACAACATGCTCCCATTTGTCAATGGGAAATTCCCACTTTTGAGTTAGCATTAAGAGGGAGAGTGCACTTCTTAGAAGACATGCAGGCAGGGCTGCAATGTGCAGTGCTGGAGTGAACTCTGGTAGTTTTAGAAGAGACTTACCTTTCTGTGCAAAGTATATGGCTGGTATTTACATCTCTTTAAACAGTTACCACAAGAGTATTTGCTAATAGCTTTGATTTGCCATACAATACCTCTAGATATGTCGTCTAGCTAGCCAGTCATCCTTGAATGTATGTTGGCCATACATTGTCCCTAAGCCATCTAACATTGCTGGCTTGAAAACCAAATTATCATCTTTTCCTTCAAAAATCTTGCTGAATTTGGAAAGCCTGTGTTTTATTTCACCATCTAGAAACACATGATATGACACATGGCTTTCCAAGTGGATGAATGTATTCATTGTAGACAACAAGTACTGATTAGAAGTGATACTATATTATATATTAGACGCTGGAAGACCAGACATCAGCATGATTTTCCTCTTATTGATGCTATGGGTAAAAGAAGGCCCCATATACACAACTTCAGGGGTTGATTTCTAGTGATGGAGCATGATTTCAGTATGTGAAAAGAAGGTACTTGAGAGAATCTCAGTTGTTATGGGGAGAACTGTTGATTTGGAGAAAATGCTGGGGTTGACTAGGTTATATCAATGGCCTTGGGGCATTTGACTATCAAAGGAGGAAAGGAATGTTAAAAATGTTTCACATCAGTGTTTGCACGTTGTCTTCAGCTTATTAACATGCAGATAGTAATGCCTTCCTATTTTATTTCTGAGGGTTTTTTAAGGAGGCTATGACTTGCTAATGATAGTAAAATTCTCTGATCAAAAATATGCTGATAAACATGAAAATGTTAGGTGACATTCAGGCACCTGACTTGTCAAAGGGAAAATTGTTTTTTCTTTTTTCGGTATCGCCATGACTTCACTCATTCTTCATTAAAAAGAAAATAGTTTCAGAAGAAACATGCAGAGTATGATAAGAGGTAAGGTATTATGACTTCATATAATCCTCTGTTTCCCAAATGAGAAAGATGCAGTTCTGCATCACTCATTGATTTACAGGTACTCTAACTGTAGCCTGATCACCCCAGTAAATTTCACAGGAAATGTCTAGATCAATAACTTGTGAATAAAAAGCATATGAATTTATTCTTTAAAATGTGAAACTTCTTCATGTTTTTCCTCTTGAGATTGCAAAGAATAGTATGCTGAGTCAAGTGGAAAAGATTGCTCTTTCTTTTTTTCCTAGAAAATTATGTAGTAGTTAAATTGGAAAAATCATAGTGTCTAGGTATTTGAACTAAATAATATTATGGAAACTGTAAATTTCATCTAGGAACTGATTCTCAGTCTTGCAGAACTGCAATACATAGCTTTACATGTAACATTCTTAACAAGCAGGAGACTTTTAAGTATGGCTTTTTCATTGAAGTTTATGGGCATCCAGTTTTACCTATGGGCATACAGTTTTAATGAACACATCAATTAACTCTGGATATCTATGAAGGTTTCTTTTAAAAAAAAATGTGTACAGATGGTCAACAAATGAAATACCAATTTCATAAATTAAAACGAAGATGCTCTGTAGACTTATCCAGCACTCATTAAATTTAGGGTAATTCCTCTGTAGTCTCTGGAGGATGTTCAGGATGATCACTATTTCTCAAATGACCATTTTGATTAACAAAGAAATAACACTGAATTCAATGTTTAGACAGTTACTGCAGAAGGATTTCAGCTACTGATATTTATGACTGGGCTGGAAAAAAAGAAAAGAAAAGAAGGTTTTGAAAAGATTTTCTGATTTTTTTTTTATTTTTTTATTTTTTTTTTTACCCAGTTGATATCTGTAAGAGCTAGATACAAAATAGAATTTATGGCCAGAATTATAAACTTTAACAGCACCACTTAGCTGCTATTCAACATGCTGCTTGTCCTTTTTGCTTAAAATCTCACCACATAGAGTTATCTCTGGGCAAATGATCCAATTATATGAATTGTATAAATACTATTATCTGCTACCCTTAATACTAATAGCGATCTTTTAAAAGAAAAGTGCTGGTCTGTTCAGCTCTGCAAAAAAGAGGGTATGTGTACCACAGCACATCATCTAATTGGTCAAATTTAAGATGTATTCCTGTCTTCAGTAAAGTGACTTCTGGTAAGAGGAAGGTCTCATCTCTGAAGCTTTATCTCCATTTTAAAGGGTAGCTCTGCTCTTGTGTGTTACATAGGATGCCTGTGCACCTAATGGGGATATAGAGCAAATCTGAAGCTTTGCTCTCTCAGTGCTAAAAACCTTTTATTAGATCTATCTCTAGAAGCCAGCTGTAACTAACATTATTAAATGCGTTAAATTCAGTGAGCTTTCTAAACAAAGATGTATAGATATGCCTGTTCAGCTTTAATCAAATAACCTCTTAGATAGGTTCCATAATGAAGGGTCTGGAAGGCTGACTCTGCTTTATAAGGTATTATTGCAATTTTGTTTGTTAACAAAGATATCTTTATTTAACTTTTCTTATTGGCAAGTCACATTTACCATGAAAAATCTTAATCATTATCTAGTGGGCCAGTCCCAGAGCCAAATAAACAGCGTGGTTCAATTTGGCTCATACCTGTATTCACTTAGAATTGAATATACTCGAACACAAACATCTGATCTGAAAAGCAATGTGGTTCTGTGTGGTTTGTTCAGAACCCAAAACAAACAGGGAAAAAATAATAGCCAATCACCTAATGGTTTTCTTAGACCTGGTGGAGAAGGAAAGGCTATGATTATATCTGCACTTACAGTGAATTGTAGTAATAAATCCCGCTTGATTGCTGTGCCCTCATGTCTAATAGCGGGCTAGTTTTGTGTGACCATCACAACAGATGTATTTCCTCCAGTTAGTTATAAAAATAAGACAATGCCAGTCAGTCCAGGAGGAAATGTTTTGCATGGAATGAACACAGACCTGCTTGTGGGCTGTCAAAACTGGAATAATTCATGGTGAGAAGGTGATAAGGTAGTTCCTTCATTTTAATTAGTAGGTAAAAGCTATATAGTGGCAAGATGTAATTTTGTATATCTGAGTTGGCTGTTGGTTTTTTCTTTTCTTTCTCTGGACCTTTCCATTGAATACTGTGTATCATTGTACACGTTCTCATCTCTTTGATGCTGCCAGCAGGTGCAAAATCCCTCAGTATATTGCACAGAAAGACTTTAATATTTCTTGAACCAATTAGGATTTTGTTCTTGAGGCATTTGCGCTGTATTTCAGGGAGCAGAGCAGTAACGTACTGCTGAGTTTGACTGCAAGTATTGTTTGGCACTAGCAATTTAACTGGACTTGTTTTTCAATCAAAATATAAAGGCATGATTTTCTGTTGGATAGATAATATATATATTTAATATATCTGGTTTTGTGTTGAGTTGTCTCCAATTTACCTGATTAACATGACAACTTATAATTCAAGACAAGGTGAAAACAGGTTTGGCAATCTAAACAGTTCCTGTTAAGTCCTTTCCCTTTGTCTTTTGCCTGGATATGCTTTTTTCTTGAGAATGTCAGTATGCATAAACATGTAAACTATGATTAAAACTATGCTTTCTGCTCATTTATCAGAGCCATGACAGGACCTCGCGGCTAAATCCTACCAGGGTAACTGTCCCAGTTCTGCTATCATGTTATTAACTCTCAATACCTGCCACTTCTTGATGGTAACTACCTCCCTAATAAAGACTGCAGAACAAATCCTGTTCCTCCCATGTCACTCATAGGCCAGATATTTTGGTGCAATATCACCTATATCAACACTTTAAGTAAATATGCCAGGCCGTGACTTGAGATTCCTGAGTTATGGACGGATGTCTTGTTCAGCAATCCTGCATAGATTTCATGGGGAACTGCTGTTTAAACCCCCAGAAATACTGGTTATGTGAACTATCAATCAAGTAAATAATACGGCTTGATGTGACCTGTTGATAGTAAGAAACATGATTGAAATGTTTTTCTATGGGTATAAAAAAGTAGGGAAACAATGAAAATTAAGTAGAAAATTATCAGATACAAATTACAGATTTTTTTTGAGAAAGTGGATATTTGTTAATGCAATGCAAAATAGAGGAGATGGGTTTTGTTATAAAGGAAATGTTTATTTGTTATAAATACTTGTTACAAACGGTTCAGTGCAGTTTCCTCAATATAATTTGTGGACCCAAAACTTGCTTCTAGAAAAATTAGTCAGTGAATGCTCTGCTCTTCTGGAAGGAAAATCAGAATTGGCAACCTGTGGTTCTGTTCTAGCCATGTCTTGATGTGTCATGACGTAATGCTGAATCAGGCAGGAGTTTGAGGTGATTGTACCAGGACTTTTTTCCTCATAATGCACTCCCCTAAAAGACTGAAAGTTATTTAAACTTAAGAATGTTTTAATAGAGATAATGCAAAATGATAAGCTCAGAATGCACAGGGAATGTGAATTATTCTTCCCATAACTGAAGTGTCTTTCCAAGTGAGTCCTTTGAGTTCTGTGAACTTGGTGACTTTCTGGCTTGTGGCAAATCCCCTCTGGACTTTAGTTAAGGTTTTTCCATTACTTTTAAGGTTTGGGTGCTTCTTGCAGGCTTCCTGACCCTGCTATGGCTGTCACCTTTCACTTCTCTGCCAGCACTATGCTGAAGACTATGGATTAATCTCACTCAGAGCAGTCTCCATGTCTTTCCAGGGAACTGCCCTGACTCAGTTGTGCTTAAAGAAATGCGACACGCAAAAGGAAAGAATGCAAAACCAATTTGAGTCCATGTTTTTAATTCTGTGATAATTCCCCTTTAGTATATCACCAATAAAATTGATGCTTTCTTGATCCTACTTGGAGTTAAAAATGAAAATTTCAGACAGATGTGATATCAGTTTGCCAGAAAGTATGTGATCTTTTGATACTTCTCAGCATGCCATGTTTCATATGAGGTCTTTGGATACATCAAATGATTTCTTCTTTCTCAAACAGATTTTGAAAAAATAAAATTGCTGCCCTTCAGATCTTTTTCCAAAGTTGCTCCCTGTTCTTTCTGTCTTCCTAACAAATTTTAATCTCTTTCAAGGTATTCTTCTCATTTGGTCTCCCCTTGGATACTGAAGCATTCCCTCTCGATTTGATATGAGGAAGCACCTAAACCACTAGCTATTGCAAGTCTACCAAGCCTAGTTTAATTTTTGTTCTGTTTAAATTATTAATTCCTGAGATGGAAATCATAATACAAAGAACCATCTGGGGCTGCAGTTAAGTAATAGAGAACCAGACCTGAAAGAAAAACAGTATGAGCTATTCTTTTATTGTGACTAGACAAATCATTTCATCTATTTTCTGACATAAAAGACAAGAAAGGAAAAGGAGAGTCTAACAAATAACATAAAGAGGAGAAAGAACAGAATGGAGTGAAAGTTTTCGAAATGTCAGAGGAAATGAAATAGTGAACTTTAAAGGAAGCAGCACCCATTTTGCTCAGTAAAGCCTTCTCAAAGCTGTCACGTTGGGGAAAATGGAAAAGCTCAGAAATGAATTTTAACCTCTTTGTGTTAAAGTTTGGATTTTAGACCTGTTGGCAGTAGGTGTCTTCTTTGCTTAGTATTCATTATTCATGTAGCCTCACAATGCATTTCAATTTATAAATGAAGAGATATACAAGCCCTTCTCCACTGCATTAAATAGATGAAATATATTCCTGCCTTTGAGTTTGCAATGCCAGAGTTGTAGCTTGAAAGTTATTTGCCTGCTGCACCTGATAGATGTACGAGTTGCAAATAAGTTTTATTTTGATGAATATATAGATGAATAAGTTTCTTCCATATGTCTTCACATTTATTGCATTGTAATGTACTTATATTATTCTAAAGTAGAATAGTAGATCTCTTTGAATCTCAAACAAATCAGTCAAATAGAAATATGTTTCATTTTCTCTCATCATTTTCCACTTAAAGGAATGTGCACAGGCCTAATCCTGTTAGTTACTGAGAGATTCAGATCACACTAGGCTGGATCTTGATGTCCTTAATCTTTGTTCAAGCTGGGTTCCACTGACTTCAGTGCAAAACCAGCATGAGCCAGGCCTGAAATAAAACTGAACTCCAGATCCCATTTCACTGAAAGCAATACAAAGTTTTTGTCATTCATCTCAGTAGGAGCTGAAGCATGACTAAATTGTAACCTTAGAATTTTACCCATTAACATCAATGGAATTGGAAGGTACAGCAACTTGCAGTATCTGTTAATAAAAGATAGAGCCAAATCCAGTAAGTCATTTCTCAGTGTGAAGTGTTGCATTTTAAAGGGGCAAACTCCTCCTGGACCTGAGCTGCTGTAACTCACATGCTGAGAGATCCCTACATGAATAAGGATAGCTTGAAAGATGAAAGGTTGAATGATTAAATTCCTAAACCATTACCAGAGGAGTTTTATTTATATGCTTAGGTCTCTATTTCATAACAGTCTGATGATGAATACTGAAAGGAGAAAAATTGTGGATGCAGAGTTTTAGATGTTCAGTTCTTAGCAATTCCTGTTGCCTTTGAGAAAGGAAACTGAGCATTTTCCTGAACCCTTAGTTTTGCATAGTTAGGTTAGTATAAGCTCCATGAGCCATGTTCTGGGAGCTGCTGAAGTCATTCTGGGTGCTTGGCTAAGGTCCTATTTAGTCTTTTGTCCTACTAATTTGCATGGGAGTTTGGTAACATAAGGAACAGACTCCTATTAATCGAAAGACTTCAGTGAGAATAATAGATTAAAAGAAAGCTGGAGCAAAATGTGTGCTATCAGAATAGGCGTAAGAAATTATTCTGCTGTTTTGTGATGAGTTTATGCCAATCTAAGATTGTGCTGGATATGTCTAGCTATGTATTCTTGCTGCTGGCATGACCAGTTGTGAGGTTATATGTTGAGTCAGGTTAGCTCGTTGAGCTGTATGGACCCTGACACTACTAAAAATGTGATTAATTTTTATCCAATTTTCATCCACAGACTTTCTCCTCTCATTGGGCAAATACATGTATTGTTAAGAGAGAGGCATCAGAGGCATGGACCATTGGTACATTGTTTGTTCTGCAGTTTGAAAGTGAACAAACATAGCCAGAGCTTCCAGTCTGTCAGTTGAATTTGTTCTTCTCTTCCCTGTTTGTTCTTTCCCTACAGAAAACTCAGCAGAACATACAGTGATCTTTAACTCCCCCTGAACAGGTTTGTGAATACACATTTAATTTTCTATTATTTTTCCATGGCTGAATTTGTCCGATACCTGTATGTCCCTGGGCACAGTCCATGGAATTGCAGAGCAACTGTACATTGCATTCATATTCACTATAGATCCAATGACTGACACTCTGCATGTGGACATGAGATTATTCTGTAGAGGCACTCAAACTTGTTATAGCTTCTTTTATTCAGAAATGTAAGTCTGGCTATTCAGATCTGCCGAATGTCCATGAAATAGCTTGGTAGGTGCAGTCTGTGGGCTGCTTAATTTCAAACTGGGATGCCAGGGCATCCCAGCCCATCTCCCAGCAAGAGATATGTTCAAGTGCTGAACAGGTGAAGATTCAGTGAGCCCTTCAACATGCAATAGCATCGCTTTCATATATACCACCCTTTATCCTGTGGGTTTATTTCATGAGAAAAATTACCGGTGTTCAAGTGGTTGCAAGGTGTAAGTCTTTAAATGGGACAGTTTTCTATGAGAGCATGTCGTTGTCATATAGGACTACTTAAAAGATCTATTTATTAGGCAAGTTTAGAATTGCCTCATCGTGACTTCTGAAATGCTAAAAGACTCCTAAAAGAGGCTGGGACAGAAAGATATATATTGCAAGAGGTAATAAAATAACAATAATACAGACTGTAGCTAAACAATTGTTTATTTTAAGCCCAGGAAATTAAGGATTTTGAGACTCTATTTTGAGAAAACTGAAACAGTGTTTAATTTTAAGGTACTTAAAATGGCCCTAAATCTCTCTGAGCTTGCTAGGCCATGCTGCTTTTGAACCCTGTTAAGCATTGCTGCTGGTGGACTGTTGCAGAACTGAATATATCTGAGTACTTGAACTGCCAAGTGAACTTTCCAGACTGGAGGGAAGCTTCTGTTGGAATTAATAAAAGTAATTGCATTCCTATAGAAATTTCTGTTTCATTAAAACAATGCTGATTTTCAGTTCTGATTTTGAGATTGCTTAAGTGACAGCACCACTAGCTGAAGTTGCTGTGGTATGCATAATTCTTGCTCCTGAGCCATACTAGAGTCTGCTTTTAACACATGTTCTTTACATGGTGTGATTGCACCATTTCAACCAGAGGAATACTTTTTTTTTTTTTTTTCCCCCCACTCAGAATGAGTTATATCGTTTCCCTGAATTAGAACTGGAACTGACACTGTCATCTCACAAGTTCACTTTGTTCAGCTATAATTAGGGGATTGTAAAGTAGGTGTGTAAGATTAAGATTTCAGTGGAAGGAGTTGCAAGTTTGTTCAGTAAGGTGTGATACAGAGTGCATTTTATAATGAAATTCTGCTTATAATAGTTTTCATGAGTATCTTTTGAAGATCTTCATGATTTTTTTAATGCATCTTCCAAAAATTTTTACAGAAATATTATAAATATTTTAGTCTTTTTTTTTTTTTGACTTAACAAAAACACAGGTATAAGTGGGATTCTTTTTTTTTCTGCATGTCAAATGAGAGGTTTTCTATTTTCTTGTCAAATACACAAGCAATTGTTGCCAAATCACAATTCAGTTAGCAGTGGTTACATTCAGAATTGTTACAATCCACACTTGTGCATGATATTTAGCTTTGAGGCAAATATGTAACAGAAATGTGTGGATTCTGATGATGAATTTTTATGATTCAGAAAACAATGTCAGAGTTATCTATAAGGACATGACTCTCTTTTCTGCAGCACAAGTAAAATCTGTTGAGCTAGAGTACAAATGAGGTCTTTGATTCTCAAAAAAAAGAGGTCAGGGTGCTACTGGTAAGGGTGCTAATTTATTACTGGTGATGAAGATTAAGTTAAAGCATAAAATGTGACCTTCCTTTGCAGTGTCATTTTTGATTGATTAGAATAATTTAAGGATCTATGTGTATTTTCTGTTTGTATAGGGTTTTTTTAAAATGAACCTTTTCTTTTAAAGCTGTTGGTTTATGTTTGTATGTAGCCTTTCGAGCAGACTTTAAAAATAAGGAGGATTATTATTAACAGTTTCTATAAACGGAAGAGTTGAAGCAACACAGTAAACTGGTAAACCTCGTTCATAACACTGTGAAGAAAAAATAATTAGCTGTTGGTTACAAGACAGAAGAAGAGTAATTATTTTATGAAGTCATGATTTTTGAGAACAAATTACCTTGGAGAGTGAGTCTGCAACCATCAAGTTCAGGAAGACACAGCTTATATATTGTGCCTGTGAAACATACTAAATAAATGTGTCGCTTCAGGTATCTCAAAACAAGCAGAGAACTCAATGACCCGTAATCGGCACAGATATCGTCTGTCTACTGTGAACTGATTCTACTTTCAAAGGCACAATGCAAGTCTAGTTAAGAGCTTCTGTTTGCATTAGAATTGTGTAAGGGCACGTGCAGAGCGGAGAACTCTGTTGGAGCTTATGGCTGGTGATGCACAGACTTTTTCAATTAATCTCTTGATCAGGGCTAGGAATTTCTACTGCTTTATCAAAGCGAACAAAAATTACTTATGCTTCACCAGAAAAATCAGAAAGTGTTACATCAGTAACTTATTTCAGACTGAATTAATATTAAAAATGAAGATAGATTTTTATAAAAAGACTTTTTATGAAACATCATTTATCAGCAATAAAATAAACATAAACTAAAGGACTGCAGGACTTAAAGATGCAGAATTTTAGCTAGGCCATGCTATCCTCACTAGACAATCTAGTGTTATGATGTAGCTAATCCAGGGCACAGGCTGAGCTGGGTTTATTGAATTCTAGGTGGTTGGCATTTGTTTAGTTAGCTTGCTTCTTTTTTGACTCATTTGAAAAATTAGGTTTTTAGCTTGGCCTATATTGAGAAGGAAAAAAGCAATTTTTTAAAAATTATTTTTTAAGTTTTTCTCAAACAACTTGGTTTTTGGGAGGGAGGGAAGAAGATATGTCCCTCTACCTCTAAATACAGAGCTCCTTTGATAGCCACTTCTCAATTTAATTTTTCAAAATTATAATGATTTTGTCTGTGTGCCATGTTTTTTGTCAGTTATCACTGCAGATACTGATCTCTCTTGGTAGCCAACGTGCAGTAATGCCAAGAACAGGAAGAAGAAAAGGCAATAACAAGGACATCCTGAAACAAGGGTTTCCTTTGATAGGACAAAGTAAATACCTGAAACAAAAATCTAACATTTCTTCTCTTTATTTTTAACAAGTCCCTTGATGAATAATGGGGAAGCTTAAGAGTGAAATCTCCAAATGTCAGCTTGTCTGAAATAGCATCCTGAACGTTTCAGCACTTTTAAAAATAAAATAGTCCCTGCAGGATAAGTAAAAGAAACTCTCCATCACCAGGGGTTTTCCATCTAAGAAGTAAAGAGCTAACCCAGATACAGATAGATATACATTATGCAGTATCTTCACTAATTTAACCCATTAATGGCAGTGTGTGGCAATCATCTTTCAGGGGAAGAGGGATCCCTAACAACTGAGTCTTGATTCTTCAGCTGTAGGCATTGCACTTCTTCTCGGTTATGGAGGCTCTTCACTTCCATCTTGATAAAGGTGACTATAGTGCACTGTTTAGAGGGAGAGACTAATGAAGAAGACTTATGGTAATATGAGGGTTAAAGGCACTAAAATATTAGATCAGTAGTTCCCATGATGAAGAAAATGTTCACATGAGAACATCAGATTCTATGAGAACTTTTTTGTGATCATTCTCAAAGAGATGAATAAACCCAAAGCAAAGAACCAAAATAATAGGGATTAATTTATTGTACTGTGCATATATCAGTCTTTTGAGTAGACTGGCCCAGCTAGAGCCTGACTAGAAAATACGTACTTTTATGTCATTCATCACTTCCATAGCCCAAACAGAATTAACTGAGCTAACTCAGCTCTATATATATCTCTTTATGTTGATGGAGTCAAATTCCTGTTTTCAAAATAGATTTAGTCTAATTGCGTCAACTTTAAATAAAGCTCATTGCCCCAACTACGAATGTCACCTTTGCTGATTAGACTTGTGCTCTCAGGTCACTTGAAGTATTCAGTCCTAGTGTCTGCACGTTTGGCAAACTGATGTATATTCTAGCAGGAGAAATAATAAAATAATTTGCAGACATGTTTTTATGCTAAGCTACCCCCCACATGTACTGCCAGGGATTCATAGAAATTATCTTCACAGGAAGCTACCTTTGCAGCATAAAGGAATTAATCCAAGGGATGAGAATTTAGACCAGATCCAGGCAATTAGGCTCTTTGTGATTTTTTGATGATTGCAAAACAGTAAGAAATCTGGATGAGACAATGACTTAATGTTAAATAGACTCTCTATTTAATGAGAACAGTCAGAATGTAATGACATCCTTTGAAGTGTCCAGCTTGAAGGAAGCTGTGGTACTTACTATGTCATGTCATTTATTAAGGTGATAAAGTTGATGTTAGTAATTGGTTAAATCCTGATTGAAGTTCTGTGCTGGTTTAGGGTATCAACCGACAGTTAAATGGATGTGCTACTTTCCTTTTTCACCGTATGTGACCTTACATACAAAAAGATTAGCCTGGATGTGTCTGAAACTTCATTCCAATAACATACATGAATGGAAGCATTCTGCTATCTTGTACAGATATTGCATCACATCTTATGCTGATTAGTCTCTTTACTAAAGTAAGGGTTAATAATACAAAATGTTGTATGTATTTAGGATATTGAAGTTGACTTAATACTAGTCTTCCTACCAGGATTATTTTAATTTCCAATAGGGAAGTAGCTCCCAATCTAGAAGACACCTAAATATATGATTAAATGCATTTGTGAGTTTTCCGGCTGGCTTTAGTGAGGCTGCTTTTATTTTATAACTCAGTGAGCATACCTTTGTAGTCTGAATTAATGCAAGCTACCTCTGTTGTGCAGAGTCCTCAGTGATTTCATATTCTGTGTATATTTGTGTGCATGTTTAAACTGTTTCCAGACACCTTGCATTTTACATAGTGAATCTTCTGGGAGAAGCACACATGGCTAAAATTCCATAAAATTAAACATAGGCATTTAGATATGCTAATTTAGTATATATTATTTTTTTCCTGAATGATGATGTTGTTTAGTTTCAGTGTCAATAGTCATGCAAATCTTATATCTCAGGCTAGATGTGAAAATGAGCAACTCTGCCATTTATATTGGAAAATAAAGAGAATGGGAGGGGAGAAAGATGTGCTTAAACATTTATGTTGTAAGTGATAAGAAAAAAGACCTTCCCATGTTTAAACTTTTTTAAGTGGTTTCAAGGCAATGATCAGATGTGTAAACACTTAGCAAAGATGTGCAACAAAATGAATCCTCTTTCATAGTGAGATAATTAAAAGAAAACAGGCAACTAGTGGTAGAGTGTGTCTGTTTAGTCTAGTTCTCCAGAAGTAACAAGTCATACAACTTTGGCACACAGAGACAGAAGAGTGTAATTAGGACATGATGCTTGAGAAACTGCTTGGAAAGAGGAAGCAGTGGAAATGTTGAAGTAAGAAGTTCAGTCTATACATGAAGAAGTACTCAGCACATAACAGTTTAACAGTCTACATACATCTATGCCCAATGCATAGTGTAGTGTCTAAATTTACTAGTATCCTTTTGTTTGTCCTGGAAGCTTCTGAGGTGTTGCATTGTACATGCACTCACACCAGACCAAATCTAAGCAATTTAGTTGTTGAATCTCCTTGGGGATGTTCTTGTCATCTGGAAGAAACACACGATCGAGTCTGATGTTCCAGTTTCTGTTCCCAGTATTGTTAATGGGTTATACATCAATGAAGTAGAAGAGGAGGAACCACAATGTGGGATGATCTCTTCCTACCTACTCCTGGGACGGTCTTTCTTTTGACACTGAGTCTGGTATTCCTTTGGATTTAGTGTTACAACCTTAATAGGAGTTGTAAGTATAGAGTGTGTGGTTACCTGCAGCCACAGAAAATTTCAGTCTAATGGTTAGGATTTTCTTGGGAAGAGAAGAGCTAAGAATTTAAATCTTCTTGGCCAATGAAGAAGGGCTTGAATTAAGGCCTCTAACTTCTGTTGTGAATACTTCAGCTATTAGGCTATCATAGAAAAAGAGCCATCACTATAATTTCTTGCAGTCTTTAGGTAGGAGCCTCAGTTCTAGAGATGAGTGAGCACATGTGCCTTAGTGTGGCTCAAGGATACTCTGTTCTTGGCATACAGGATTTTCTATGTCTCACCCTTGGGATAGAACCCAGGAAGATATAATTTTGGTCTTTGGATTCTAATCCTAGGATTGATGAACTAATATCCAGAGACGACAACATCTATTTTACTGGAGGCTATGGCTTTTTTGGTCTTTCATATTTTTTTGTTCCTAACCTTTTTCAATAGTTAGTGAAAAGGCCTTGTAGGAAAGAGGTGTGGATCAAAGTCACTGGTCTTTTCAAAAGAAATATTGGGTAATATATTTATAAACTCATTAAAGGGAAGAAATTTGAAATCAGGAGAACATACTTGACAGAAGAACTTTCTTGCTAGAAAGGGTTTGGATTTTGTGAGGCAAAGCAGAAGTTTTAAGTAAGAGAAGATTCTTAGAGCAAACTGAAAGCTGTGGGGATGATTATCATCTCACTGGGGCTTCAGAAAGATGACAATTATAGGAAGACATCTGTTAAAAGCATGCACCAGAGACCCTTTTGAGCAACAGAAGTTTCTGTGCTAGGAAGGTAAGGAGCAACAGTGAGTAAATAAATAGCAGGACAGATGTGTCTGAGAGAACCCTATGAGAAATTATTTTTTTAGCTGTCAAATCTTATTTGATATGTTCTAAAAATTCTGATAAAAGTTAACTATGTAAAACAGGTAAGCAAAGTCACTTCATAGGCAGCTTGAGTTTAACTCTGATTCCTCTGGAAAAAAATAATTGATGTGCAGACTAGGAAAAAGTTGTCTAAGATTCATGTCGGATCAAAGTGAGGGTTGAAATGTGGGTATGCAAGCAAGGAAGGTGGGAAAAATCACTTCAAATGTAGGCTGTGGGGAGGGAGGGGAACCACAAGTAAATATTAGTACCAGGTATAAGGGATATGAGGTATTCTATAAAGGAAACAGAGGGTGGGATCCACTTGACTATTCTTAAGTCTGTAGTAGGCCCAGCTTGTCTCCAGTAGGCAAAGATCACTAACTAATATGGCTTTGGCTTCCTTTAGTGTATGCAGGTTGGGAACTTCACATCTGGCTCCTCTTATCTTGGTGTGTGGCCAAGGAGTAACTGGAACTTAAACCATGTTTTTGAAAGTGCTCATCCAGAGTCAGAATCTTTTTGCTTGTTTCTGTCAGTGTCTGCAGCAAACAAACTGGTAAATCAAATTTCTGCTGTGTACCATCTTAAGGTTGTTTCCATAACACTGTATTTATATTTCAGTTTTGGGAATTTTATCTAAGGAATCCTTTTGCTGAATTGTATTTGTCTCCTATAGAAACTCTACTTGTCTTGTAATATAAAATATTAGACAACTATTCTCAAAGGAGGAAAGAAAAAAAGGTGGAGAAGTTCCAATTAGACTAAATTAAGTCATGTTTATCATCTGCACTGCCTCCATCCAATTGTCTTCCTACCTCTTTAGTTTCATTCATTTTGGTTTGTTGTTATTTTTAATAGAAAGCCAGAATGGACAAGGTAACTATACCTTTTTGGTTTGTTTGTTTAATCTGGCAAAGATTTTAAATTTACTTTATATAATAAATATATGAGAAGTAAGAACTACTGTAATATTATATTATTTTACCTGCTCCTTTTACAGAATAATGTAATACACTCTTCTAGATCAACACTATCAGTTCTTATTCTGGAATCACTGATGTCTACCACACAAATCTCTTGAACCACTTCAGAAGCTTACTATGATACGTTTATTGCTAAGTGAAAATTAACCTAAAGGATCTCCATAAATATTGAAAGAAATTATGCATCCAGACTGTAATGTCTGAATCTAAATGTTAAAGGAATCTAGAGTTTTTATTTGGGAATGAACTACTAGACCTTGTAAGAGTGTTTCATTAACAAATTGTATGTTAATGAAGCATTTTTTAAAAATTTCATTGAAGAAAAACTTGCAGAAGAAGTGGCAGGAAAAACAGTGTTTTTAAGATTGGATCAATAAAATATGGCAGCAAGAGATTAAAAATATCTAGAAATATGAAGAACTAGCATGGAAGTTCTTTAATCATCATGTTTTAGATAAATAAAAAGCCACTATATTGAGTAAAAGGAGATGAAGCAATATTAATAGATGAGTCCACAAGCCATCCTACAGCACACTCTGTGGCAATGGGAAGCTGTTCTTCAAAGTGCCAAGAAGGGACATTGGCTGTTGTTTATAAGTACTCAACTATGACTCCTGAGATTGGGTTTGTAATAACTTTCCCAAATTAATACAATGAATACTTGACTTGTTGAACTCCAGGGAGTAGGGCAGCCATGCTCTAGAAGCAGGGATAAAGAAGTCTGTGTTGTGTTATAGTGTGCAAGGATTCAAATGGGTTTAATAGACTTCAGTATAAGAAGCAGTCATTGTTGAAATGTGAGCTGATTTATGTGTCTTCTCTGTAATGTCTTTCTTTGTGTAAACCTATTTTGCTCATTCTGCAGAAAGTTATTAGTTTTGTGTGTTTTATCTGCCTGACTGCACTCTGTACCCTTGAACATATACTTATTTTTCTTTTTATTGTTTGACTGTTTAACAAGTGTATTTTTTCCCCCACAAAAAAAGAAGTAGCTATAGCCTTGATACATTGTGTCTGTTGTGCAACAACCTCAAAATACATTTGAAGTTTGATACTGCTGTTATTTTGCAATTTCACAAATTATTTGGAGCACCCATATATTTTTCCCCCAGCTTTAGAGTAAAGACAACAGTGGAATGCTAGCACTGAAAGTTTGGGAGCTTCTGTGGGAAATTTAAAATTAAGTTAAGAAATTATTATTTTCTAATATATTAGATCCACCTGCTCTTCCTTTTTCCTTGGGAGGTTGGTGGAGAAGGTTCTCTTTCATGGCAGAATTTCTCAGGTGAGCTCAATGTCCCCTCCATCACTTCACATTCTGCATAAATTCTTGAACATGTAATGATTCAACAAACAGTTATTTCTTGCATCACTCACAATGTCCCATCTGCTTAGTTTGCCCTTTGAGTCTTCTGGCTTTGACTGTTAACGGGAGAGCAGATCGTTACTTCAATAGAAATTTTTAAATCCCAGGGGACTGAAAATTTTTTTTTTTTTTTTTGATTGGCACTCCTTTATTACTTCTGTAGGGAATATGCACTGCCCATGGAGATGTACCCTATTCAACAGTATGCCAGTCAGTTCAGTGTTTACTCTCCTTTTGTCTCTTCCAACAACGTTACTATTTTATGTCCTAATTCATTTCAGTAACAACATAATGTTCTTCCATTAGTTCAGCTGTGATTTAACTCCTTCCAGGTGTTAGTTCTTCTATCTCATCTTTTCCTTTGTGACAGCTACATACCAAAGAAACTTAGGAATATATTTTTAACCACAATTTTGTTGTTCAGCAACCACTACGGGATGAGATAGCTGTTCTCATAGACTTTGACAATAACATTCCATTCTTGGAAGCTGCATTTTGCAGTCATAGTCTTGTTAGAGAGGAAGAGGTGTTAGAACATTTTTATAATGAGGAAATGACATTTTAGCATGCTTAGTTTAATTCCCTGTTGGTTTGATAGCAGTGGAGTGATCCACTCTTGCACTTGCCATTAGCAAATCCATGAAGTTACTAATTAAGAGAAGATTTACAGGTAGGAATAACATCTTTAATTAGACTAAGTATAGTTGGGGAAAAAAAAAAAAAAACAACAAACCACAGATAAGCTCTCAGGCACATAAGTAGTTCTTTAGGTCTGAAACAGAAGCAGGAAACTTCAAAGCAAAATTCAAGTTGGAAGCAACTACTGTGCCTTAATTAAAGAATGACCTATAAAATGCTTTTGAAGGATTAAGTCTGGAAACTCAAATTCATAACTTAGTAAATAGCAAAAACTATGGATTCACTGGAGATACTGTTTTTCTGGTCCATTATAACCTTCAAGTCTTGTGCCACCCACAGCCCCCCAATTAATAGCACAGTTTTCTACAAGTTATATATTACAGGTAGCTCTTTCCCCTGGAAGGCAGCTACCTCTCACCTCTCCTCCTTACTGAGTCTCTTTGACTCCCCAGATACATTCTACTTTTCTTCTGCATAGTCTAATAGGTAGCTAATGAAATCCCAAGCAATTGTTCTTAATGTCTTAATTACAGTTCGCTTTACGATTTTTTCCTTTTCTTTTAGATCTAAAAACGGGCACGTGTGCTAGAAATTTGTTCTTCTTTTTCTGAGCCCGCTGGGCTAATAAAAATGTATCACCTCAGTCTAAAAATCTAGTTTTGACTATATGTTTTTACCATATATCTATAATGGTCTTCTACCCTCACACCCTTCTCCCTGAAAAAAAAAGATCAAGGAAATATAAGGTTAATTTTTATTTTTTTTTAGGATTCTTTTCATTATTTTGTGCTTGCTCCTTATTTAGTAAAGCGATGCTCATAAGCATTACCTTACATATTAAATGTTCCTGCACTTTAGTGTAATACAACCAACTACTAGATTAAACAATTATTTCACTTCTTTCTGAAATGTAGTATGATGAATCAAAGCACCTTTAAAGGGAAAAATAAGGGCTTCAGTTTTACAGTATTACTGCATAAATCTGTATACCTGTGAATGACAGACTCAATATATTGAGGTCTTCTTATTTGTAATATTAAGTTTCTTTCCGTCATGAAGTGATGGAAAAAGAAAGGCAGAATCATAATCATATTCATTATGATGAGAGGTCTGACAGCCTTGCACATCTACAACTAGCTTTCAAATTCCTGAGAAATTATTTCTCATTTCTTTGCATAAACTGTTTTGATATGAGGTACAGAGCTCCTGATTTGTGTAACTGAACATGGTAAAATCCCATAATGCAAAAATGAATATAGCAGAGGAAAACACCTCCCAACATTGTCTTACCTGGGAGGAGTACACTGATTTGAAATCACATGAATCAAGTCAAAGTCTGATTTCTAAAACAAATGTGATATGAAGTTGCCTGTTATGCTGTGATAATTCTTGTAGTTCTCTAGATTAAAAAAGCAAGAAGCCAAGCCCTTCTCAGGGCTGTAAAGAATGTAAGGCATTTTATTGTAATGGGTTTTTGTACCAGAAAGCACCCACTTAAATAAAATTAAACAGTTTTCTTAAACTGTTTACCAGCAGAAGCTGGAAAACAATACTGTGAATTTCAAGTGTGATTTTTTGACAGTGATATTAACTAACTTTCAAAGAACAGGTCCATTAGCCTATTTAGGATGAGACTCTAATACATTCAACCCAAGTGCAGTTCCATTTTTCAGTATCAGTCACGTAAATGATCCAATAGCTACACTTACGGTGAATAAAATTTACCATCAAGACTTGAGGTATTGTGTATCAGGCTGCAGTTTATTCTTGTAAAAGCACCTGATGTTTTTTCAGATTACTTAGTTCTGGTTTGTGCCTCCTCTCTCAAAATCATTGTTGCATAGTTTAAGTGAATCAACTAAATTTAATACCATTTTGGGAAACAGGTATTTGGAGTAGTCCATCTAGCAATCTGTTGAAGTGATAAGTTTCTCATTGTCTGGATATTTTTAACCACTAACCTTTGGTAAGAATAGTAACGATAAAAAGAGTGTTACCATATACTCGAAACATATATGTATATCTTTAGTTTTTTATTGTTTTCAGATGAGAAATTAACATAAGATTTAAAAATAATTAAGTAATTAGGCACATAATCTATGAAATTTCAATTTAATTAATTTTGATCTGCAACATGCCAGAAAATAGAAAAAAGTATGATAGTGTGCACATACATATGTATTCCACTCTGAAGGTACAAGTTTACATGCCTGCAATAGAGCAAGTTTTTTAGCCAGCAATTTCTGTAGATTATTTGTACAATGAAAATGTGTAAAGTTTTATCAGCAGTCACTACAAGAGTTAAAAAAGTTGAAATAAATAATGAATTAAAAAAATAAAACAGGCTGTTCTTTAAAACCTCTGACACATCATACATAAAGTCCAGCAGTCTGCCTGCCTCTCATCTCCCAAGCTCCCCGAATGGTACATTCTGACACAACATTCTTACCAAGGTAAAAAATTCTATTAATAATGAATGTCTCCTTACTTTAAAAACCTAGAGGAATATTTCCCTGTAATTCTTTGTCAAAAGTAATAACTGTCTAAGAATCAGAAGCAGAGAAGAAAATAGCTTGTGGTGCTGTGAACATTTTGGTGCTTGCTCAACTCTCTAATCATGATTCAGTGCCTAAGGTCCACCATGAAAATGCATTCTTTGACCAATTTCTAAAGGGGGAAAAAGAAATTGGTTTAAGGTTTTTGTGAAACTCATTTGCTTAACCAAAACCTAAACACAATAATAATTCAAACATAGCTATTTAGCTTCCAGGGATTTTTTGAACAATTCTGTGTCCTAGGTTTATTGTGAGGTACAGAAAATACAAACCAGAGTGCTTTTTCTATGCACATAGTAAGGTGTAGCCTATTCTTCTAAAAGACAGTATAAGTTATTTCTAAAATACCACTTTTAAGCTAATATATTGATACAGAGACAAAAGTATCGTTGAAATATATATGCAGCATTCTCTAATTTTTATTTTGTTGTTGTTGCTAGGAACTAAGGTGTCAGTTTGGGGCTACTAATTAGATGCTGGATGAGCTATATTTTTCTTTTTCCCTACCCAAAGATTTTCCTGATCCAAAGTTTCTGTCAAGATGAGCAACTGAGCTGAGCTGTTCTTGAATTTATGTTTCTTTTCAATAAAATGACAGGATAAATATCTCACTTCTGTAAAACAGAATGAACCAATGGATATTCTTGGGAAAAATTCAGTTCAAAATCTTTTATTTGTGTGCATTTTTACATACATTTTGTGTGTGTGATATTGTTCATGAAATTCAGACTCTCGACTTCTGTAAAGTTTTGGTTTTCAATTTGCATGTATCATCTAAATGTGAATTAACATGCCATAGAGGTGGAAGTTTCTCAGGGACTAGAGAAACTGGTGTACAGGCTTTACTGGTAGGGTGTTTAGATTTGGCCAAGGACACAGCTTTCAAATATACTCACCTGGTTCTTCCACCAGCATTGTCCTCCTGCTAAGGACAGGCCGTGTGAATGCTTCCCTAGCAAGCCTGTAAACTGTTACTTCAGCTGTAGACTGTTCTCTACATGTACTCATAAACATTTTGTTGGCATCCTTACTTTCCATATGCTCTGCTGGCTTCTGTGGGAAGAAAGGTCTAAGGGAATATTGATTGCAACGTTAAGACTTCCTTCTGAAGCAGTATCATGTCGTCCTCCATCACACTGATCACATGTATCTTTATTAAGAGGAAATATGCTATGGGGGCTGTGAATGTTTTGCTGGAGAAAATTTAACAAAATGTCTTCAATATTATTTATGCAGATGATGGATACATTTTCTTCCCTGTTATGAAAAAAAACATATTTTTTCACTGCCTCCCCCAAAATAGGGCTTTTCAGTCACACCATACATACTTGGTTCTTTAACAGGTTGGCTGATTTTTGTTACATGACAGAGGCCTGGAAGTATCAAAGTGCTAAGTTCTGAATACAGGTTAATGGGTAGAGGAGAAAAACCTTATTAATATCCTAACTTATCAACCCCAAAGCTAATTAGTTTACTTTTTTTTAAGCATCAGAAATTTCACATGGTGATTGGGAAACCAGGATTCATTATTTTTGCTGCTCACACATCACTTGTTTATGTCTGGTAACAAGAAAAGGAACCTTCTTCAGGATTAGAAAACACACTCAATAATTTGCAGATAAAGCAGGCAGGAAATTATTTGAACTAATCATCAGAAATGAATGAGGTTTTTTGCCTCTGTATCAGAGTACTGTTATATTTAAACTAATTCAAATTCGGTCAGTTTTGAAATTGGTAGGATGGTCATGATATTGATTTGGGTATCTTTATATTAGTGGGTGAAGTAAATAATCGGAGCACAGAAATAATCAAGAGCCCAAGGAAATCTAAGTCTGGCGATCAGAGGTAAATTTTTTTGGTGTCATTTAATATTAATGGGAAATCTATTCCAGCAAATTTAATCTAAAGGTCAGTCACATCAGAGAGTTAAATAGAAAAACAATCCAGATTTAGCCCTGCCTATCCTAAATTATAAAAGGTGTTATTTATATTGTACATGATCTAGAATGTTTGGAATTCCACTGATAACTCTGTCTGCTTTTAAATAACCTCCTATTTATGAAAAAGCTTAACAAGTAGCTCACTAGTTAATATTGTCCAGCATATCAGCTTAATCTGAGTTTAGTTTTCTTTTCTTGCAGCCATCTCCTCTAGCCTGAAGCCTCTCTTTAAAGCCCCAGTTTCTCTTGTCTGCCACTGTAATGTGAGTATACTTTTTTGAGCCTTGAGTTTTTCAGGTTGTCCCTGTTTTAGATGCTTTTGAAAGCTTATAAATACATCTTGGATAGTGTAGAAAAAACATTGCTCAATCTTTTCCACTTACAAGGAAGGATTACATTTCAGATTCTTTACTCAGTAAATACCAAATTTTTCAAAAGATTACAATTATGTGCTTTTCATCACATAATATGTTTGATTCTATTCTACCCTAGCCTTGTTGAGTTGTTTACTGGGCAAAAAGGATCTGAAATGATTCCATAAGCATGAGAATACATTAAATTTGCATAGCCCAGGTAAAATTATAATGCAAGATAGAAAGTATCTTGTGAAGAACCCAAAGCAGACTGATATATTTCAGAAGAAAAAATGGAGCTTATTCAAGGATATTTGGAAACTGACCATTAAATTATTTTTGAATCTTAGAGTGTAAAAAAATACTGATGGATTTAGCTCGAGGCATAATCCAAATATTAATTCAAAAGACTTGCTACAGTTCTTATTGAAACTGCTTACCAGCCATTCCATGACTTCTTACCCAAGAAATATTATCATACCAAATAAAACACAGCTTGTACCTTCTGAGCAATGAGGATAATTCCGCAAAGAAAGATATTGTCTCAGGCTTTGTATGGCACCCAGCACACTGAAATACCATGAGAAATCACACAGGCATATAAAGCCTGACTGTTCTCTGTGTGTGTAGATCTGGGGTGGTTTTTTCCTTTTCTTTCTTCATAGTTTTAGTCCTGCTTTTCTTTTCAGTATGCTTATTATTGCAATGAGATGGGCTTTTTTTATACTTGATGTTTCTTGCTTTCATTTTTACAGTGATACAGAGGTAGATACTACTTTATGAATGTGTGTATGTGAATAGATTACGTTAAAGAAGGCCTGCAGGAAAGATGGGGAGGGACTCTTTATCAGGGAGTGTAGCAATAGGATGAGGGGTAACAGTTTTAAACTGAAAGAGGGAAGATATAGATTAGATATTAAGAAGAAATTCTTTACTGTGAGGGTTGTGAGACACTGACACAGGCTGCCCAGAGAAGTTGTGGATGCCCCATCCATGGAGGTGTTCAAGGCCAGGCTGGATAGGGCTTTTCACAACCTGTTCTCGTGGGAGTTGTCCTAGCCCATGGCAGTGGGGTTGGAACATACTGTTCCTTCCAACTCTAACTATTCTATGATTCCATGATCTGCCTGCATTTGGGCTTCATGTACTTAGCATATGTTCCTACTTCATTTTTTCATTGGGTTATGGGGCTAGGACTTCTGAAAAGTTTCTTACTGAAATTTTGTAGCTTTGTGCTATGATGGGCTTTATGACTATTGATAGCTTAGAACTTTAGCGCAAAAATAGAAGTAGCCCTATAGCTCAAACAGATGAGGCAATCTTTGCATCTCAAATGTCACTTCAGTATAATCATTCCTTGGTCTGAAATACTGTAATGTCTATAATTTTCCTGTCTTCCTTCTAGGAAATATTAAGATTGTATTTTATTCTGTAAGAAGCATTTGTTGCACTAATTCATTACTGGTAGGAGATGTAAACATTTTCAGAATGTGAAATAAAGTATATTTTGCTCTCATAGACAGTAGTACATACTTCAGCAAATGTGAACGTCTGGCCTTTCAGATATTTTTAAAGATATATATTATCTGTATTGCTGCTCTGACAGAGTGAAAAATGTTTAATACAGGTTTTTTCAAGGCATGAAAAGAGTTTGGAATTTACTTTCCTGGGAAAGTGTCTTTGAAGAGAGCATTTAATAAACCAGCAAAATACTTGATTTCTCCCGAAAGCTTGTCTACTTCTTACCAGTGAAAATGAAACTTTAAAGTTGTAACCTGTATTTACTATTGGACCTCTGTAAACAGGTGATCTGGGAAAAAAAAAAAAGAAAAAGAGAGAGAGATATCTTAAGTCAGTTTTTAAGGATTCTTTTTTCTGGACTTGTGTTTGGGGAAGCAGTGCTTTGGTTGATACCAGCTTTACAGGTTGCAAGCAAAGGAGCTTTTCATTCTCAACAGTTCTGATTTTCGCTAGACTTTTACTAAGCAAGTACTGTAATCAGAGCAGCTTGTTGGAATTGGTCTTGGATAATAATTTCAGTGTGTCCTTGAATATTTCATTTTGCTCTGATTCATAATGACCTTATTTACCTAGGCAATTTCAATAATTTGGGGGTTGTGTTTTTATTGACACTTGTAGTTAAATGAATTTCCTAACAGAGGATACAGAGGGAAACCTTTGTTTGTGCTTTGTCATATGTAAATATCCATTAGTTATTTGCAATGAAATGTTGTTTCAACACTTTGTCAGTGAAAAAAAATGGGCACTGGCAAGATGTATTTTTTGATTGAACTAGTACATTTTACAGTGATCAAATTTACAGAAATTGTCATAATTAATTTACTGTTATTTTAATGGTATTGGCCTATGCTTAGCCAGTAGAAGTTGGAAAATGTGTGACATTAGTTCTTTGCCTACTTGCTGCCTGAATTTTTTCTGTGGGAACTTCTTAGGACTTACATTGATAAGCTTAATTATAAGCAGTTAATATATGATTAATTTTTTTATTTACCTTAAACTCTCTTTATCTTTTGTATTATCCACATTCCTGAGGTTTTTCCCCCCTTACCCTGTAAGTACGTTTGTTTCCACATTACCAAGTGATTCTTGTTCCTATATCTGAGTATAAAGATAAAGCATAATTAAAGGACATAAACTAGCAAATTTTAGAAGATGTTTTTTGCAATCATTCCTTCCCTTGCAGAGATCATCTAATTTTTCATTATAAAATAATCTGCTGTCTTGTTCCTGTTATCAAAGAGCACCGAACAGTATTACAACTGTGAACTAAAATAGCACTAATTCTAACCTTTTAGAGTCATCTGGGGTATTTGCTTTTTCTAATCCCATAAACCTGTCCCATATTTGGAAGTATAGGGCATTATATCATAGCATCAAATGGTGCTTGAACATTCATTAAATCAGTGTATTTAGAACATAATTAAATTAAATTACTTTTTGTGATGTAAGTAGTGTCTTATTCCATACTTGTGCTCTCTGAAATGTCTCTCTCTCTCTCATGTTACACCCTGCATGCCTCTGGACAATCATATGCCCTATTAGTAGTTCACAGGATGCATGGAGCGGCCCTGAGATGAAATCGTTGCTTGCTTGAAATCAGAAGTTAAGTCATTATGTTTAATGGGTCTAGAACTTCATCTAATGTGCTGCAAGAGTTTGTTCTTGAAGAAAACATTGAGTAAAACAATGTATTTTGAGCTTCTTTGGGTTTGTTTCATAAGGCAGGGTTTTGTGGATATTTTTCTCATTCCTGAACATTCACAAGTCATTAATCCAAACTCACGTTGTTTGCTGCTGTTAAGAGATTATGACTTCTGTAAGTTTTTTCACAAATAATTGTATTAGCAGTTTCTCAAAACTTCTGCATGTCTGTTGTTTTATCATTGCCATTATCGTTTTGCATCTGTATCAGGAAAACTGGGACCTGCAGTTGCCATAGGTGTGCATCATAGATAGCATCACTGGAAAATACAGTGTAGGCAGGGTTGGAGCCTGAAAATACTTGAAATGAGTGCTAATCACAAGTCATTTCACTGGATATAAAATACTGCATCTTATTTTTAACACAGTTTAAATGCTTGCAGCTCTGATTATCCTTATTGGAAACATCCTGCTAATGTGGCTATTTAGTGAGGTTAGATGCAGTTGTCTGCTGCTGATCTTGCATTAACGTCAAACGTTGCATAGCAATAAGTTTTTTATTTGAGGGTATAAAAATTTCTACAATTATTGTTTTGCCCAACAATTTAGAATTACCTTAAATATAATTGTTTTTTTCAGTGTCCCAATAAGGGAATGGTGATGAGTCAAGGTGTAATTGGTCACCCTAAGTGATAGGTCTCTTTTTTTGTCCTGAGTTGGTAGATTTTATGGAGTAACAGTGAGATGTAAATATTAAATCCTGTAAAATTTTAGCACTCAATCTAGATTTCTTCCCAGTACAGTTATTATGTTATGTGTATATTAACAAAGGAGCCAATTTACTGTTGGGGTTTCCATCCCAGAGAATAGTGGATGCTTTGACATTTCTCCCAGAGAAATTCAAAATAAGAAAAGCTTAGTCAGTGCTAGGTTTCAAACATATCTTACAAAAAAATCGAAACAGGATCTGTTTCTAAAATGTTCTATTTAAATGCTTTTCTGCTGGTGTTTCAACACTTCATTCAGTCTAAATTGCCTAATAATAACACTTTTAATAATATTTACTATTTTATGAAGTTCAAAAACATAAAGGTAGATGTTGGCATTCACAAAGATGGAGGATGAAGTAAACCTGCTCTTTTTCATAGACCTGTGAGGTACATGCATTCAGCAGGACTGCTGCACATCTGGCTGTGCTCGTGTTACTTTGCCATTGTACTTGCACTTCATGAGCTTACAAGGAAATTCTGCAACCTCCCCCTTTCACAGTAACCTCTACTTCAGACGTCACTGGTGAACTTCATCTGTACTATAGGTGGTGCTATCTACTGGGACCTTTAAAAGAATAACCTATTACCTATCACCTCATTTCTTCTTCTTTTCCTGTTTCTGGTCATTTCCCATCATGTATGCCCATGTGCACCTGCCCCTTTTACATAACCCCACTTTGTAAGGGGTTGGGAACTATATTCTGTCCTATCTTCATAACACTGAGTGAATCAAGCCTTGATATACCTTCTCATCTAGTATTGCTAGAGGAAAGGAGAAAAAGCCAAACTTGTAAATGGCAGAACTGGTGTGAGATGCACAGGTCTTAAGAGCGGCACTGATTGACCTGTTGATGTCGATAATGTTTATGTTGACAGGTTGATGCTTTTATGTATTTGTGTGTGTATAACACATATTTTTATTACACACATTTGCTATTGGATAAGATTTCAGAGATATTTTTGAGCTAAAAGAAAAAGATTTTCAGGGTTCTAATACCTAAATAAAACACTTTTGGAAGAACCTGAATCCTCCTCTTGAATTTGTTCCACACCAGCTGCCTGAGAATACACACTTTTTTGTATGTTCACCAGTGCTGTGGCATAGCCTCTCTGCTTCTGAATTCCCCACCTGCCACTTTCCAAATTGAAAGAAACCTCACTGAGCCTTTTCTCCATCTCACCCTCCCTAGGATTCTGTTCCATGTGAAGGTCAGTACAAATGTATGTTAGGCATAGTGTGCTGTCAAGTGTACCAGCAAGGAAACAACAAGAACAAAGGATTTTCAATCAAGTTTCAGATTTTTTATTGGTAGCTAGAAGAGTTTCAAATTAATGTGTGGGTTTGGACAATATTTTACCTGTTTCTTTAAACCTACATGTTATTTTAAAATATTTGAAAGAAAAAAACATATTGGGTTTTTTCATAACAAACATGAAAAGTGATTAAATGTTAAGTGGAAAATTCAATCTCTAGCCAAAAGGAAAAGAAGAGAAGAGATAGTTCTGTATAATATGTAAAGTACTCCTGAAAATGTAATCTTAATGAAAGTTTATTCAATAGATTTTTTCACAGCCCCTTAGGGTGATTCAGAGGCAGAAGGTCATATAAGAGCTGTGGTGATGTTTGGTGTGCAGGGAAAAAGGCTGAACTTTCTACTGTTCAAACTATATAGGGAAGTCTTGAAATCGAGGGGTGGCAGTGGTGGAATGTGCATCAGCGAAAGACCTTTCAATAGATTTAGCCTTGGAATTAGGGTTGCTTTCATCCATCTTATATTTTTGCAACAGCCCGAATGGTGTAATTAAATTGCTTATGGTGTAGTTAAATTAGTATTAGATCTTCTGCACTTCTGTATCGTTTTATTGAAATCAGTGGTAAAGTACTCATGTATCCAAATTGAGACATTTCATCTAAAGAAAATTAGCTTTGAATTTTGTACCTGAAGGGGGCCTGCAAGAAAGATGGGGAGTGACTTCTTTATTAGGAAGCATAGTGATAGGACAAGAAGTAATGATTTTAAAATGAAAGAAGGTAGATTTAGATGAGATATTAGGAGGAAATTCTTTACTGTGAGGGTGGTGAGACCCTGGCATGAGTTGCCCAGAGAAGCTGTGGATGTCCCATCCCTGGAGGTGTTCTAGGCCAGACTGGATGGGGCTTTTCACAACCCAGTCTCATGGGAGTTGTCATTGTCTGTGGCAGGAGGGTTGGAAGGACATGTTCTTTAAGGTCCTTTCCAACCCAAACAATTCTATGATTCTATGAAATTATCTAGCACCTTCAGTTATACATTATGTTGCACAACTGACAGTTTCTTGTAACTGATCCATGGGTAGTTTTCTATCCTAAATGTTCTGTGGAATGCCATTTTATTTATTCTGTGGAATGCAGAGGTGGTTGAAGCAGGTCAAATAGCTTCACTTAGTCTTGTTTTCTTCATGTACTTCAGCAACTAGTACATATTGACAGACTTAATTGCAATTGCTTCAAAAGCTAGAGGCTACTTATTTTGTCAAAGATTTTCCATATAAACATGACATTAATAATGTGTATTTTAATTAAGTTGCAGATAGCTTTTTAGTAGGCTATTTGCTGAAACTGACAAGAAGAAAACAATAATGGTTGAGCTGACAGAAACAGAATTTGTGAAAAGAATGAAGTGTTTACCACTATGTTTTATTTAACACAAATAATAACAGTGAAGAGCATTTCAGACTTTGATAATAGCAATGTGTCAGTGAAGCATGTGAAGTCTTCCAAAAGCAGAACTTGCAGCCTTGGTTCTTAATTCTTTTTGGTGGTCGAAGGTAATGAGTGGCAGATCCCAAATCGTTCCTGCAAAAGATTTCTTTTTATGCATGAATTGAGACTACAGTCCTGTTTCTTAATATGTGGCTAGTGATTTTCCTATTTTCTTGTGAATGTGCACTGTCATAGCAGCCTTTATGTAACAATTTCATTTCCTAATATATCTAGCTTGTGATTGCAATAAACAATGTTGGTACTTGCCAGTGCACTGTTAGTATATTACTCCATCTACCACAAAAGGATGGCTGGGTTAATTACATTATGATTTTTATTTTCTCTACAGTAAAACACAGCTCTAGATCTCTCTGCTCTCATTTGACAGATTTTGTTTGTGAGTTTTGGCCTACCATATAAATTCTAAGTTGATTATCTGTGTTGGAAATATTTTAAGGAGACATTATGGACCTTTCTGATCTAAAGATCTATTGCAAGATTGCTAGTTTGCACTTCACCTCTCCAGAGAAAGGCAATAGTTAAAGCACATAATGGAAGGGCTTAATGAACAGTTCCAGAACTAATCACTCTTCACTTTAGGTAGACACAGGCAAAAAAATATATGTCTTTGTTTCTTTGTAGTATCCTTCAGGCTCTGGATCAGTGTCCTGCCAGGATTTGAAGCTCCTTTAAGTGTTTCTCTTAAAATCGTGTCTTATCTAATCAGGTTTCTAGAGTTTAGTTAGTCTCAGCTGAAAATTAACAGGAAAAAAATTGAAAAATGCTCTGTGTTTAGAAATAATTACATTTATACTTTTAAAGCTCTTTTTAACCTGCTTTAGGATTTGGACCTCACAAAATGCATATTGCTATGAGAGCTCACTCAAATTCTTTCTTATCTGAGGTGATTACAAGGCTTTTCTTTTTTTTTTTTTCTTTTCTGTTTCTAATTTATGGAAGATAAAGCAACACGTGGAGGAAAGGGTAGGCATTATCTCTGCACTTCTTGAGGACTTGGAAAGTAGTTAGGAAAGAATGGTCAAAGGCTTGGATGTATGCTTTTTTTTTTTTTTTTTTTGGAGGATGCCATTTTTTTAAAGGCTCATTTAAACAGGAAAGAATAAACTAGTTTGTAATTAAATATGTGCAAAGGTTTGAAGAACTTTTGTCTTCTGTCTTTCAAAAAGAAATGTGTATGCAATTCTATACATTATGAAAGATAGAACTTAATAAGCCAAAGACACGAGTTCAAGAAATCACCTATTTTTCTTCCTTTAGTGGGGTAATTAACATAATGAATTGACACTGGCAAATTTTTGATACTGTAAACTGGGAAAATTGATAATACTTTTTAGTGGAAACAAGGTATTCTCAAAGACTCTAGTACAGAATGTCTAAATAATAAAATAGAGAAGCTAAACTTCTTAAATTTTAAAAAAATTAAACATAAAGTGTAATTTGTTTCCATCATAAGATAATATTATCTATCCTTCAAGGCTGAGTGAGTATAATTGCCCATTGTATAAATCTCTTGACAAATAGTGCCCTTAGGCAGTGTGACACTAATAATTGTTCAGTTACAGACTTTTCACTTTTCAAATGGGCAGAGTCATTATTATGCACCTCGTTAATAGAAATAAAGGCATAGTTTAAAGACATGGGAAAAATATTGTTCGTTTGAAGACTACTTCAACTTTACATTTAATGCATTTTCTAATTACCTGTATTATTGCTTAATAATAATTATTGAATTACCTTTAATAATAATTTATCTCTAATCTGATTGTTTACTAAAAAAGGAAGGAATTTAATAGTAAACCAGTCAAATTTCAAATAATATGTTAGCCATATATTTTCTTCTTTGAAAAACTACGTTCATTCTACCTATATAGCTTCAGTAGATTTTAAATATTTCTAACAGATCTATTTTATTCTCTGAGCCAACTTAATCATCAACTAATTGAGTACTATAATACTAATCTTCTGGACTTTTCTTCTTGATTGTCAGTTATGCAATTTAAAGGTACTGAAAATAGGCTGAATTTGATGATCTGATAACTTCTACAGGTTAGGAAAATTCTTGGAAGATACAGACAATTCTTGAAGGTAAAATGGAAAATCACAACTATTCTTTACATGGTTCCTCTTCTTGTTAAACATAGAAGTGTGCAGGGGACAAAAGCTAGAACTCTCTTACTCTGAGAAAATTTGCTTGCAGAAGCCAGGAAGATCAATGCTATCCAAATTGCCAGCCACAGTCATAACTGGTAACTGAATTATTTCACTTCTCACAAATACCAATCAACCTCAGTCTGTTTCACTTTATTAATGTGTTACTGTATTTAGATAACCATAAATGTATATTATATCTATTGTCAACTGAAAGAAAATTCCTTATCCCCAGAGTTTGACTTAATCTGTAAATACATACTGATTGTCTTACTGCATGCCTTCTGAGTTTTCCCTTTACATATACTTTACTGGCACATAAACCAGCAGATTTTATATGAATGTACTAGAGTCACACTGTTCTGGTGGACCTTATCATGACCAGAATACGTTTGACTGAGAGAAGACGGAGGAATTGTTTCCTAAAATTGTCTATCATCAATGTGTTTAAAAACTAAGTATGACATTTCTGACTAATCTGGCAATTGAGAACAAGGTCAGATAAATTTTCTCTTACCATTAAGCCTAGACTGCCATTTTTCTTGTGAGGATAATTGCATTTTTTTATATTAATTTGTTTAATGTATCTATGACTTTTGACTTGCTACTGTTCCTTGCTGTTTAGGTAAATTTTAGAAAATTTAGGTCACTTTCAAGTGAATCTTGCTGATTCCTGTGAAAGGTTGGGGGCTTAGGGTGGGAACATCAGAATACAAAAAGTTACATTCTTCAGCCTAGGTCAATAGCCATTTGCAACAGCCAAAAGAAACAAAGATGTTGGTAAGATTACATCTATGCATGGGTATGTTTGTGTTTCACTTGGAAATTTTCTAGCTTTTTCTATTGCTGCCTCTATTGATTCAAAATTCTTGTGACTATCATATAACTTTAATATCAGCATAAGCATAGGATCTACAGTTTATTAAATGCTTCCTTTGAAAGCTAGACATGATATTTGGTTTTCTTTGGCTCTCACTGAAAATTCAAAATGTAGATATGATCTTTTGCAAGACTCACTAAAGCTTAGTTGTGTGTGAGCCAGAATGAAATTGATGTTTTTAGTTAGGTTTGCAGAAGATTTGATCCTGCTACAGATAATTTGTTCATGTAGACAGAAACTACAATAAAATTTGGGCATGAAGCTTTGAAAAACAGAATGCGATAACTCACTGGTTAGGTTGCAGACTGGGTGCTCGTTGCTGTGGTAGTCATGATCTAGGTTTAGGAGAATACCGTCTTTCCATCATCATTATGCATTACAAATAAAATCACAATATTCACTGATAAATACTTACTGAAGCTGTGATTATATTGCCTAATAAACGGCTTTAGAATGTTTCCAAAAGAGCACGACCATAAACTATGTTGTCTGGCATTAGTTATACAGAGCCTCTTTCCTACTTTCAAAAACAAGCATACAGGCAGGTTAAGAGTTAAGAATAATCCTGCTCACAGCTAGAAATGCAGTGCTCAGAACTGTGTATAATATTAGAGCTTGCTTAAAAAGATTTGAGATCTACTTTGAAATAGGGTGATACTTCTGTCTAATTTACAAACCATTTCAAAATCAATACAGCCTTCTCAACTTCATCTAACTTTCAAATTTTTGCATTTTTGACATATTTTCAAAATTATCTCCTAACTCTTTTGTAATAATTCACATTGATTGCATGCACTTGATCAGAGTCAAGGCAATAAAATGCAGACTTCAATGCTGCGACAGTCAGCATATACAGTAATTATAGCTTTATCTGGTCTTTTTGCTTTTTAGACAAGTTTTATTTTGGAAATTAGAATTTTTTGAGCTCTCTTGAACTTTGAGAACTCTTTAAAATTAGGAGTCGGGCTGAGGAGTTCCACACTAGCAAAATTACCTGAGATGCTAAAAAAAAAGATGTTTATTTCACAACACAATGTAAAGGCATTTGTACAATTATGCATACTTGTTTTACTTTTGAAAGTGGGACTCAATTCCCATTTTCCCATATGTAAGATGCATTTAGAAAGAAGGTAGGTTTTATTTTTACGTTCTGGACATGATGACATGAATCGCCAATTATTTGTCTATATTGTTTGATAAGAACAAAGGTTGAGTCAATATCTTTTCCAGAGCCTTTGAATGTGACTTTGTCCTTGCAGAGCCCAAGGTTTAAGACTATGGCCAGACCCTCTACAGGAACGCACACAAATGAGGAGAGGAAGTTTGGCTAAAGCTGCTCCTAGGCTCTTGCCTATGTCATTGATCCAAGTCTGCCTGGAAATTTGTGTATCTTGTCAGCAAAAACAAAAGCATTCATTTAGTTTATTAAATATACAAGAATAATCTCATGTTCTTACATTATCTGTCTCAAATTTCTCACTGGTACTACATCTGTTTTACTTCTGTTTATAGAATCTGAGCCTAAGCCTTTACCCATTTCTATGGCTTTCAAGCCCAAGTGATATTTACAATTATTCTCGTGTAAATATCTGATTTTTAATATGATGACATTTCAGAAAAGGATTCAGTTAATCTTTCTAGCTTTTTCCCCTGCATACATCAACAGGAAGGTCAGTAATCATGAATACACAAAAAACATGGCTGTTCCATGGTAGAACTCAGCATCCTTTTTATTTTGCAATTCTAGCAGGAATTGGTAGGAGTGTAGCTGACTTTCCATCCTTTGCTCAGTAAACTCTACAGTGAACTGAAGGTGCCTAATTATTTGAATGCTTTGTCTTTGGTATGTATTTTGTTATGTGAAATTTATATATCTATACATTTGTACATCTGCTGTGTCAGAATCGTTACACCATGGCACTTGTGTTCCTCAGGAGATCTAAGCCTGGATGGTTACACAGAAAATGTTACCACTACAAAAGACATGTTGTCCTTTCATGCCACCTGATCCTCCTTGTCAGTCACTTGTGCCCTGAGGATGTTTTTGTACATTGTAATGTTGGAACTGACTTCATAATATCTTCCCCTATAAAGCAGTTTTACATTACAGGAATAACCGTAACATGTGAGGTTTTTAGGGCAGGAGGTATAAGGACATGATTTAAAATGGTAGTTACATTGTGACATTATTAGGATACTGAAGTAATTATGCAGTTATGTTTTTAAAGCTGGGAGATTGTTAGTAATTATGAAGAAAGAAACTGGATTGAAATTTTAGGCACCTACTCTGCAATCAACATAGATTAAAAAAAAACAAAACAAGGTAAAGCAAGCTGTTCTCTTGTGAGAAGCTGACTTGAAGAAACAATTGGAAGCATTGGTAGTTAAGAGCTAGTTGAAGAGTTGTAAGAATATTAAAAAAAATCAAGACTGAGAAATATATGGATGATACTGAAAAGTAATATCATATGGCATTTAGCTGCTCCCTTAGACAAATTTCACAGTCTACCAATGTACCTTCAAATATCTCAGTTCTGTTTACTGGAAGTGAAACTTCATTGGTTCAGAAAACTGTCTCCAAATACTGTTATTACATCCATTTTAAGCATCTCGTTTAACATACACTACTAATTTGAAAGCATGCATTCTGTGGTTGTCATATTTAAATCATATATTAAGTATCAACATTCAAAATCACTTAAAAATATGATTATTGTATTCTGTTACAAACTTCCTGGTGGTTGTCAGGACTTGCCTGAAGTCAAAAGGATGAAGTAAGTATGTGGTATTGTTGAGGTAGGCTGCAATGAAGCATATGCTAGCTGATCAAGTTGATGCTTGGAAGGAAAAAAGAAAATCAGCAAGCTCGTATTCCCTTTCCAATGTCTGTCTTCCCCTTCCCCACAAAATATGCTACACAAAGACAAGGGAATAAGCAAATCAAACCCTATAGAGAAAATACGCAAGGCTGACTTCAACCAACCCGAATTCCTTCTGCTGTGCTGTGAGATACTGGTGGAGACTTTGGTTCGTTGCTGAAAGCTGGAGCAGCCCTTTTTGTCTTCATTGTCAACTAATCTTCTTCATACCTCTCCTGAGTCTATACATGCTGTCCTGTGTATTTTCTGCATGGGAAAACTGGAATTTTAGACAGTAAAAAATAATTAATTGTTAGTATCCTTATTCCTCCTACCTGAATCATTCTTGTTCCTATCTAAACCTTAAATAGGAGTAGCTGTTTGAAGACCAAGTAGCAGCAATATTCTTGACTAGCCAAATGGTAAGAGCACATGATAATGTATAAGTCAGCTAGGCGTCGTTTTGAGCATACTGTTTTGCAGAACTGAACTACTGGTGGATCTTTATGTAATGAATTTAAAGAGATAACTTTAAGCTTTGAATGGAGTTACAGAGAGCATGTGGACATTTGAAATATCTTTTGTATCATGGTATTAAAAATAAAGCAAGGGGAAACATAAATTAACTATCTGCTATCTATTAGCTGCAATACCAAAAAATAAGGTAGTTAAATATTTCATGATCTGACTGAAACCTGGAAGAGGCACATGAAAAAATTTAATGTCTTACAATGTTGAACGCTTTCACAATAAAAACAACCTACATATAACTTCATGCTCTGCAATTTGAAACAAACAAATACTCAAACAAAGTGGTTCTATATGTTCACCAGTCCTTTAGCTTTTGATGAAAAAGACGAAAAGGGATTTCATTCTCAGAAAAGACCTTTCAAACCAGCTCTCTTGAATGTATATTTTTCTCCTTTAACCTTTTGCAATTACATGTGTGCTTATCTGATAGTATACACTCAGGAAACCTTATTCTGTTAGTACTATATTCACATTACTTGGATATTAATAGCAGCATAAAGCCATATGCATCATTATAGGCACTTCATCTTAGAAGTGTCTTAAAAAACTAACTTTAACACTGAGTGACTCCACAAATGTCTTATCAGAACATTTGAAGTTCAAATATCCTCATTACCTCAGATACATACGCTCCAAGCTACCAAATTAGTGCTCTACACTATTAATTAATTTAAGCATGCCATTAGAAAACACATGCTATTATTTTGCTAAAAGCTGAACCATTTCAGCTTTATATACACTTGTGTCTGTTGAAGATACGTTAGGGGTTTTTGGCTAAACCTGTCAAGATTTATGCACACATATGCAAATACCACAAAAGAAAAATTAATTCTAAAACTTAAAATAGCAATATGGGGAACTGGCTGAAGAGCTCAATTATTATTTTTTTTTTCTGGATTACACAAAGTCCTTATGGTTATGAGAATTTATGCTGGTGAGATAATTGGATTGTACTTAGCTCTAGGAAGTGCAAAATTTCTTTGCTACAATCCTAAGATTAAGGTTGGGGATGTGTTTAAGATTAGGGTTGGAGACTATACAGTGACAATAGATACATTTGTTTCTGAATCTTGTAGGATTAATGTGAAGAACATGGTTTAAGTAGGAATTAAAGGCTTACGGAGAGGTTAAGAAACAAATTTTATTTTTAAGGTACATTTAGAGTTTACAATAAAATAGGGACTGATATTTGAGAAAGCACTGTTCGAGCAGCTAAGTTTATTCCTGGATTTCAGAAGACTTACAAGTATAGAAGCATGCAATAAATTGAGATTCTCAACCTCTGTTTCCTAAATCACCTTTCATTCTAGATGTAACCACAATCTAGTGGATATATGTCTGCTGGAAGCGGAGTGTAAACCTTGCACCAGCATTCATTCTAGTTGTCTGCCTTTTGAGATACAGCAATAAATGTTTGTCCTCCATCCTGAATTAAAACCTGTTTCAAACTCTAGCTATGTGTGTTGCTCGGCCTTCTAAGAAATAACAATAATATATTTTTATACTGCTGCCACACGGTCCATGTTGGTCCTGCAGAAAGTTTTAGAGGTGGAAGGAGGAGTTGATGCTCTTTAGCCTATTCTTTTGTAGGGTAGCTTGAGCCTGATCTAGGATTTGGGCTAGTGTAGGTCTGTAAGATATTGCAGATGCTGAATATATTTTAATTATAAAATATTTGTTTGGGATTCTGGAAGTCTTGCTGGTGTGAAATACCAGCAGGGAAGACAAGTTTATTAGTAGTTTCAGAGCGAGCTAGGATTAGATTTAGAGTAAATCTTAGTAATCTCATGGTTCAGAAAGGCTTATTGGTTTTCAGTGAGGAAGACTGTTGTTAACAATGAAGGGTTATGGTAAATTCTAGGTAAGTATGGTTTTCTGGGCTTGCCTGGAAGTGAAGGATTTTGTATTGTTAAGGCCAAAGATGAAAATTCATTGCTAAGTCATACAAATCTTATGCAGTTAAGAGAAGAGGTAAGTGGCTTGGTTTTAGATCAATTAGAAGTTCCTGGTTTCATTTAGGATGTGACCAGCTCTTGGCTTAGAATTTGGGACTCCAGGGAAGGGAAAGTTAAGTATATATACTCCTCCAAGATCCAGCAGAGTGGAGTGAGAACTAGTGCTGAGAGGCAGGGATTGTCTCTATGATTGTGTCATATAGACAAAACGGCTGTCACCTTAGCTGACAGTAAAGTTTCTTAGGTCCTCCTTCTTGCCTTTTTTGTAGTCCAGAGTCATATTTGCATTTATCCAGTCCTCAGGCACTTCTCCTCTTCTCCGTGACCTTTCAAAGATGATGAAGAGTCACTCAGCAATAACATCTGCCAGTTCGCAGTGCTCGCAGGTGCATCCCATCAAGGCCCATGGCTGTATGGATGTCCAGTTTGGCCAAGCAGTTGCTAACCCAGTCCTCCTCTACAGAGGGAAAATCTTCCTCTCTCCAGACTTTTATCCTTGTCTCCAGTGTCTGGGATTCATGAGGGACATCTTTAGCAGTGAAGAACGAAGCAAAGGCGGCATTCAGTAACTCTGCCTTCTCTGTCCTCCACCACTCAGCTGAAGACTGTGGAGAATCCTACAGCTGCTTAGCATCATGTATTTAAAGGATATTTTAAGTCAGAGTCTTTACGTATTGCTCTGCTGAAGCTGTTGAAAGTACATCTGCAGTAACTGTATGGTAATGTAAGAGGCTGACAATCAAATATTAAGTAGTGGAAGATTTTCCCTGGAGTTGTAAAGCTCAGCATTTCTGAAAAATTAGACTATGATTTAGGAGCTAAGACTTACTGCGGTTTGCAGGTCATATTAGAAGTGCAGCAAGAATAAATAACACAAGCAACAATATACAAGAAAGCATGAACTATGTGTATTTGGCTAATAACTGCTGACATATTCAGCTGTGAATCATACTCAGCTGAGGGAGACTGTAAAAGTTATCAAACAGATGTAAAATAATTTTTAAAATTCCAGAGAAGTAACATTAATCCCAAAACAGTGTAGTGAGGATTCCCGTATGCCTACTTTGCATATAGCTCATCAAGTGAAAGCCATGTCTTCTCATAAAATCACAGTTTGTTCAGCCTCATATGTGATTTTTCTTTCAGCTGCGTCCAACAAGCTATTAGTAAATACATTTAATTTGCAATGATTTGTGCAAGGGAGTGGAAATTATTTTCCAAATCAGTTGAGGAAAAAAGTTTTTGAAAACTATGGTATATTGAAAGAAGAAAAGATATTTGTTTTGTATTATTTAGCCCTTGATACAGCTGTCATTGTCAGCAGATGCAGCTGTTACGTGATTGCACTGCCTAGGCTTCTCTACTGAAAGTGACATCCAGAGGTTTTCCATATAAAACAAAAGCAGCTTCTTTTGCTTATTTATGCAAATAGCAAAAGGAGAATTCTGGGACCTATTTGGCTTTAGAAGTTAAAAATGCTCACTTTCAGCTGAACACTTTCTTGATCTTTATAGCAACATCCATTTGTGTTTACTATGCGTTTTACAGACGAGGAAATCAAGACACACGGAAGTTGAGTAATGTCTATGGGGTCAAGCAGCATGAAGTACAAGAGTTACAAACAGAGCCTGGTTTTGCTTGCAGCAAATACTGAGTCATACTGTCTCTCATGCAATAACATATGCTGTCTTAAAAATAATGATATTCCTATTTCTTAGCTCTATTTGTTGTTTGATCCTGGATATATATCCTTTACAAGTAGCTTTTTAATAAATAAAAGGAAATGTCCCATTCTTTAATGTCTCAACTTTAATAGCTGAAGATGTTAAATAATTCATGTTGATATAGTGTGACTAAGAGTACAGTAGTACTACACTGGAGTTCAAGATGATGAGCTCTCCTTCTCAGTTACATAAAGGTCTGCAGATTAGCCTTTGGCAAGCATCTTCCCCACTTTGGGTTTCACATTTTCAGTCTGATCTCCTTTTTCCAAAAACACACTTTTTTTTTCCTTTATTGCTTGAATGCTTGCTCTTGCTTTCTCGCTGTCCTCTGCAGGAACAGGGATTTGTAACTGTACAAATAATGCTAAAACTTACTAAAAGAAAGTGTAGGATTTCATGCTTTCAGGATAAACAAAACCTCAGAAACACTTGTCGTGCTTAAGGGATCAATGGCAGTGAACCATTGCTTTTGATAGCTATTCATTCACTTGAAATGGAATTTCATTGTTTCTCACTTCTTTTACATGTCTAGATAACTACAACTGTAGTAATATTTTCTATTCCTTTTTTCTTTCTATTTCTGAAGTAACTTATTTAACCAGTGTACCTTAATCTATCAGAGAGTGACTAATCCATAAAGAACTTTGCCAAGTATCACCCTGTGGTGTTTTTAATTGAATGTTTATCTTGACAAGGGTGTGGTGTGGTTTTGGTTTTTTTTGGTTGTTTGTTTTTTTTGGGGAGGTGTTCTTATCTATAAAGCATACTTAGATGAGCCGTAGTTTTGATTATTGCAGCTTATTATATTTTGGACAGCGGTAGTATTACTGAAAAAAAAAAGGTATAAAGATACAACAGCTTATCTTCGAAGTAACACCAGTGTTGAAACACCACTCAACAGCTATATTCAGTGTATTGTCCAGCACTGAATATAATGCACTCGGTGTTTCCATCTAGTGTTTAAAGTTTTTTTTTTCCAGACAAATGCTGGTGAAAATAATAATAATAGAAGCAATGAAACAGTTGACAAATAGTGAACATTCATAATATACTTCCTAAGAGGAGGACATACTTTGTACAAGGTACTCCCGCAAGATAAGAATGACCTCTTGTCTTCTTATAAGCAAGTCTACCTAGAAAACCGATTTCCCTGCAGTAGTGTCATCTTGTTACGCTGCTCATCATTAACCTCCTGCCAGGTACTCAGTAAAACTGGCTGATGTGTGAACCCCACAGCCCATTTCACTCAAAGTGATTACCAATCAGCCACTCTTCACATGTCTATGCAAATTTAGGTCATTTAGAAGGTTTCTTAAGAACAACCGAGTCAGCAGATCAAAACAAGGATGAGAAGTAAGGTTGCACTGTTCTACCTTATGAAGGAGAGGCTGACAAACAAGCTTTCCTCTTCCACAAAATGGTAATTTATTGTAAAGTGAGGTTATATCAGTAAAGCCTGATATATTAATTAGGATTTCTAACCTCTGGTTTACTCATGTGTAAATTCCTTTCTTTCTTTAAGATTTTTCAAATGGTGCTTCTTGACTGAATAATTAGTCTTATATTTAGTTTGAAGAAAGTAGAACCTGGATGAGTAGCTTAGAAAAAGTAGCTCTAGGAAAAGAAATGCTGACAAGGCAAGTTTTAGGTCATAGATTTGAAAGGATGAATGAGGAGCAAATCGTGAAATGACTTCTGTATTCTCCAGCTGACTTGTCTGTGCATATATCTGTAGCTGTGTGTGCATGTTTGAGAAGTGTTCAGGTTCACCTTTTGGTAGAATAAAGTTAAACAGCTCACTGCTTAGCAGAAAATAGATTGTCAAGTCTAAAAAATAAATAGATAAAAAATTAAGTCACTTGAGTAAAAAGGATATAGAGCATACTGATATGGCAACAGTTATGAACAAAGACCTTCCTAAGTCTTAGTTTTGACATGTTAGGCCTGGATTTTTACTGTAGAGAAGGAAACACAGTAGTCCCTCCCCCTAGGTCAAATGTCATTGACTTAATTGATAGCCATCATGGGAGTGGGGAGAGAGAAGAGAACAGAATAAAATAGCCTATTGAAACACCTTTTTGCAATGTATGATGAGCACTTCCTTGCTTTTCATCATAAGGTTCAGAACGTGTATGAGTGCTGTGAAACTTGGATTGCAACACAGCTGAAGAATCTGCTAAAGATACTTTTCAATGGTGCAAGTTAAGTGCTGAGAAACAGTGTGAGCAGAGTAACCAGTGAATGTCAGTTATCTCTCTGCAATCTCTCATCGAAATTAATTTGACTGAGAGGAACTGGTTATTATTACATTACTTAAACTTATAAAGAGTTTAAAACTGCCAGATTTTTAGATTTTAGGAGCTTTCCTGGATCCTGTTGTAATCTGCATAAAATTTAGGAATCTTCAATGGTCTGTCACTTATAGCAATAGACTCCATACTGCTCCACTTATGTGCACACTATCCACTTATCTGCCTAAATTCCCACTACCAAGGGCTTGAACAGACCAGAATCAACCATGCCATGCCCCAGTGGCTGGAAGCGAAGTCAGTTACTCCTATTGCAAGTCCTTGTTTGAAAGTCAGAAGCTTTAGTGTGTCTTTGAATTACTCCAGCAATAACTACGAGTACCTTCACAGTGACAACCCCTCAGAGGTTTTGGTTGGGTGGTGATTTTGTTTGTTTTTTAATGTTTCACTCCTAGATTGTAATTTGGCACCTACAGTTTTATCTGTGAAACCAGTTACAGATAAAAGTGACAGCACTTAGCCATTCAAATACATGATGCACTGTTGCAATCAGGTAGTTAGGACCTAAATGAAGTAATTGTGCTTACAATTAATTGCCTTCTTTATTGATCATAGTCAGCACTGAAAGCTGTTTATAAAAGTTTCGATGTGATATCAGCCTAATAATAGATCTTCAGACTTCAATCAAAGAGAATGGTAAGAGTAAATAAGTGGCCTAATAACTATGAAGGAGACTAAGCAAGAAAACAAGTTTGTATTTCTGTTTTCTGCAGGCTTCCCAGTGGTAATGGATAATATGCACTGTGGTTTTAGTGAAAACTATGGTGTTTAAAAAGAAGATCTTTAGTTTTCCCACACAGTTCAGCAGAGTATGAAAAGACATACTGCCTCCTTTAGTGTAGGAAGTTGGCCTTCCTTATGTGGTTTGTATTCATCCTTACCCACCACTGAGTATCTCACAGGAGTATTGTGGCTGGGTCTAGACAGATGTGCTGTATGTCTCAAACTAGTTTTCAGTTTGCAAGCCATGCTGATTTTGCAGCCATCCCATGCAGCTTATCATACATTCATCCCATCAACATGAAAAGCTATTATCTAGTGCTAAGAGGCCAGATTTATTATTGCAGTGGACTCATCAGTTAAGTATAAAATTCCGATCTGCATTGCTTTTGCCAAAAGACAGGAAAAAAACGTTTTCATGACTGTTATGCCTCATCAGCTTTCTTAGCCATTGCAAGCACTTAGACCTGACAATATTTTGACTGTATTTATATAAAATAATTTTTCTTATGCTTTCTTCATTGCATGTATTAGGTAATTATTTTTACTGTATTTGAGGGCCTTCCTGCTAATGTTCTAATATCACAGTGCTGAACAAGCTTGTGTAGCACTCCTGAACAATTTATGAAGACAACAGGCTTCTCTCTTCTCTGTGGTTTTATGTGTGCTACTGTAACACAAATCAACACATAAGTGCTGGGTCATTAGCATTCTTCTTGGGCAGGCAGAAGCAAATTGAAGAATTGTTGAGTGATGTAAACCTGGTAAAAGTCTGATAAATCAGCAGATCTCTAAAATTTTTTGGATCTCGTTCACAGATACTTCTGCATTGCAGTGCTGAGAAAGACAAAGCGGATGGGAAAGATTATTGAGCTGATCTACTTGTAAGACAGTGGATAAAATTGTTTACATGCATGTAGTTTTCAGGTGGCTGAGCATGCAATGAACTGACTTTGCTCAGGGTTTAAATTTTGGCTGACTTATACATTTATGAGTCATCATGTGTTGTGCTAGTGTCACTGAAATGGGGAATAAACTCCTTAACACCAAAGTAGTAATAGGCATTATTTTCTTTGGCATGGGGATCTCTCCACCCAACATGTCCACAGAATGTGAGATTCACAGAGACTTATATTCATATACACAGTCATTATGTTTCCCAAAACTCATTATAATATTCATATCACGCTGGCACTTGTGCATTAAGTACCTTAGAGTTTTCATGGAAAGTCTGGGGTGGTCCCTAGTGGTGTTTGGTGGTCACTCAGGCATGAAGTCTCAGTGACGTCTTGGTGATTCTTTCTATATGAGGCCTTGTCTTGGAGTGTCCTTCTGTTTGATCAGTATGGTTGGTTTGCGCTGATAACTCTTTTGAGTGGGTTGAGGAAGGTAAATGCAGAAGCTTTTGCATCACCTCCATTTATTTTGCAGGCTTGTAAACAGTTTTTTTCTGATGGTATTCTTCATTGTTTGTTTCTGCTTATATTTGCAAAAGGCGCCCTTAATCCTTTTAGTTACATATTTACATATCGCTAGACTCTCAGTTCCTGGTTGTAACATTAGGACTTTTAAGTTTCCCAGCAACAGGTGGTCAAGTTTCAGTATTGAGTCTTTAAATGAAACGTGGTCTTATACTTTTCAATGAAAAATTGATGAAGGATTTTTTTTCAAGTTGGATGGTTAAGCTGTCCATGTAGATGTAGTCAATGTATGTTCAGTATTTCCTTTGTTGGTATTATGTTTTTAACTTTTGCTTAGAAACTACTTAATATTAAACTGTTACATAGAGTAAGCTGTTGCTTTTGATCCCATCTCATTGCTTTAGTTAGAATAATTGTCTGTGGTCCACTTGATTCATAATTTCTCTAAATAGACACTAAACTGTCTTTTCTCTGGTTTGTGGCTCAACATTTTCTCCCTATTTTGATCATGTTAGAATATGTATTATACTGTTTCAGCATATTTGTATAATCTGACTACATCCAGGGCTTGGAATATTTTCCACAGTATTAAAACCCAGGAGTCACTGGGAATGTGAAAGGTGTCAATAATTCCTATATATAGGAATATAATATTTTTAACAATGGTTATGAATTACTAAAGCACTCCATTTGTAAAGATACTTTGTTTCCCTCAGTGGGAAATAAAAACATAGAAGTGACAAACAGTATTTTGAAAGAAAGTGGTCCAGAGCATATAGGGTCAGTAGTTATTGCTGCCCTATATGTGTATTTTGTAATCACAAAACCTGAAAATGTGCTGTACAAATCACTTAGATTTCAAATTAACACTGAATGTTCTATTCCATTGCAACCTGTCTGAAAACAGTATTATATTAATAATACATAAATACTATGCTAGTATTCCCTTTGTTTCTTCCAATGACAAGTTTCTTTCTTTATGAAAGTATTAAAGTTATGTTAGTACTCTGACTGTAGAGCATTTATGCACCTAACTTCCAGTTGTTTTGCCGTATAATTCATAAAAACATTAGCATATTTATGAAACAGGGTTGGAAGATTATTTTATCAGTATGCATATACACCTCCCAACTCATCCCTTCAATAATACTACCTGCCTAGAACAAAATTTTTATAGCTTTCATGCCATGCAGATGATGGATAACTCTCCCCATTCCCAATATATGGGCAACATGTATAGTTAGCACTGTTTTGGAAAGGCATTTGCCCAGGAACTATTATCATTGTTGAAATAATAAATAGTTTCAGGAACAAATGGAATGTATAGTGTCTCAAAGCTACTGTGCTCTAACAGTTTAGGAAAATTAGGGTAATCATCTTTATTTTGTTATCCTTTCATAAGGAAGAGAAATTTCTTTTGATTCCTCTTCCTGAAGAGGTGGAGAGTGCCTACAGGTAAGCTTGGGGAAGTAGCTGGAGCTTGGCTGAAGAGCAGCTGAGCCTCGAGAAAGGCTTTCATAGCTTTGTGGACTAACATTATGCCCTCATCTGAAGCTGATGTTGAGGTTTTTGCTGCAATGTTTTACAGTCTGTAGAGCAGAAGCTTGTATCTTTCCATGTCTCTATTTTAATGTATTTTTCTTAAGGCTTAAAAAGTCTCTCAGCTAGGAGGATATTTTTATTCTGTTGGAAGTGCTTCATTTATTTTACTGGATCCCTCACTGTGCAACCCCACTGAATCGGGTAGGTTCTATCTCTTATAGTCTGGCTTGGGAAAATTGTTCTTAGCAGAAGCAAAGTAGAAAATCCATGAAAAATACTGTGTGGTGCAAATACATAGACTACGGGATATAACCAAATAATTGTCTGGAATGTGACATTGAAGGACCTCATTAGCTTCTTCAGCTCTTAGCAAGCAGTGAACTAAACCAGCTGCTCTGGGAAATGGCAGCTTCAGCAAAATGGTGGAGAGACAGGGGATACAGGTTGCAATAAGCAATAGAGAAACAGTTGCATTGGAAAACAGCAGCAGAAGGGAATGTTTTTTGTCACAGAACAAGCAGTGATCATAGAATCATAGAATGGTTAGAGTTGGAAGGGAATTTAAAGATCATCGAGTTCCAACCCCTCCTGCCATGGGCAGGGACACCTCCCACTAGGCCAGGTTGCTCAAAGCCCTATCCAGCCTGGCCTTAAACACTTCAAGGGATGGGTCATCCACAGCTTCTCTGGGCAACCTGTTCCAGTGTCTCACCACCCTCACAGGAAAGAATTTCTTCCTCATATCCAATCTAAATCTCCCCTCTTCCAGTTTAAAACCATTAGCCCTTGTCCTATCACTACACTTCCTGACAAAGAGTCCTTCTTCTGTTCTCCTGTAGGCTCCCTTCAGGTACTGGAAGGCTGTTATAAGGTCTCCCCAGAGCCTTCTCTTTTCCAGGCTGAACAGCCCCAGCTCCCTCAGCCTGTCCTCATAGAAGAGGCGCACCATCCCTCTAATAATCTTCATGGCCCTCCACTGCAGCCATTCCAGCAGGTCACCGTCCTTTCTCTGTTGGAGGACTCCAGAGCTGGACACAGTACTGCAGGTGGGGTCTTACAAGTGTGGAGCAGAGGGGCAGAATCACCTCCCATGACCTGCTGGTCGTGTTTCTTTGGATGCAGCCCAGGATACGGTTGGCTTTCTGGGCTGCCAGTGTGCACTGCTGGCTCATGTTGAGCTTCTCATCCACAAGCACTCCCAAGTCCTTCTCCTCAGGGCTGCTCTTCAGCCATTCTCTGCCCAACTTGTATTTGTGCCTGGGATTGCCAAGTCCCAGGTGCAGGACTCTGTACTTGGCTAGGTTGAACTTCATGCCATTTGCACTAGCCCACCTCTCAAGCCTGTCCGGCCTTCTGGATGTCATTCCTTCCCTCCAGCCTGTTGACTGTGCCACCGAACTTGGTTTCATCAGCAAACTTGCTGAGGGTGTTCAAGGTCCCACTGTTCATGTCTCCAACAAAGATATTAAATAGCACAGGTCCCAGCATTGACTCTTGTGGGACACCACTTGTCACTAGCCACCACTTGGACATTGAGCCGTTGATCATAACCCTTTGAGTGTGGCCATCCAGCCAGTTCCTTATCCACCAAGTGGTCCATCTATCAAGTCCATGACTTTCCAATTTGGAGATTAGGATGTCATGCTGGACTGTGTCAAAGGCTTTGCATAAGTTCAGGTAGATGATGTCCATTACCCTGCCTTTGTCCACCAAGTTTGTGGCAGTATTGGAGAAGGCCATGAAATTTGTCAGGCAGGATTTGCTCTTGGTGATCTTGAAGGAAATCCCTCCAGCAAGGCTCATGACTGCTGGAAGAACTGTGTAGTCTGGCAAAGAACCCAGCCAGTAGCAAAGCTTTTTTTTTTTTTTCCTTTTTTTTTCTTTTCTTTTCCTTTTTTTTTTTTTTTTTGGTTGTCTTTTTTTTCTGTTGGGATGAGAAAGTTTGAAACTCTATTATAGCAAAATGATAAATTAAAATCAAATTCAGGTCCTGGTGTTTATGTTAAACCCAAATTCTGGTTTCATAATTTCATGAGTCTGGTGTTCTTGCCTTTAATCCAATGTAACATGCTTTGGTATAGTACAAAAGGAAAGGGGGGCAGAATTTCGACTGAAGGATAGATGATTCATTTCCTAAGGCTGAGAACTTGAATATAATCAGAGAGAAACCACATCCTTATACTTGCTACTATATCATGAGACTTTTTTTTAAATTAATTTTCTGACAAGTATATTTTATTTTAGTATGGCTATTAAACTCTAAATGCTTTCCACAATCAACTGATTGTTGAATATTCAGAAAACATTACACTAAATCTAAATTACATGTTTACTCAGACACGGCAGGACTTGATTCATCAATGTTTCATAGATACATGTACATTTGTTCTTTTAAGACATCTGGAAGTACCTAGAGGACTTTCTTGTGCCAACAAGGAATTAGGTGGCATCAGACTGGATCCTTTCACGTAGATTTTGTTGGAGAAAGCTTCACTCGAGCATGTCTCATTGATGTTCCTTGTTCTATAAAGCTTATGCATTATAATAGAGGGTGCAAATACAGTGCAGCAGAGAGACCTGCCGCAGTACAGTGAGTTGCCTTTACCCAGAATTGCAGTGGCTACCATGAGGGTATCTGTGAAGTCCTTGAGTGCAGTGCAGTTTCTAAGCATATTGGCCACAGATAGACGATTGGATGCCCTTCTTTGCTGTCTTTGTGAGCCATTTTTCTGCATTGTATGAGAATCTTCTACCTATACTGCCAAATGTCCTGTGTTTGACTCAGTCATTGGTGGGATTTATCCCGGTTCTTAAAGCTCTGAGTATGGAGAGACCACAGCAAATTCAAAGGCAGAAGCAAAGCATTTCCCAAGACTCAAAACTGCCATCTTGTGTATTAGTTACACAGGCTGCATAAAATATGTTTTCTGTGCTTCATTGAAGCCATGGGGTAAATGCCTTGTTTAGCCAGAGTCCTGTCATTCTTTCTATCATGATGTTGGCCTTGCCCTTAAAAAGAAAAAAAAAAAAAAAAAAAAAAGGTGGTATGGGAATGGTGAAATCTTTACTTCTGATACCTGATTATTACCAGGCTTTTAAAAGAATTGTAACTTCCTAAAGATTTATTGCCTTTTTTTTTTTTTGTCCTTACCATCTTTTCAAAAGTGTCTGGCTATTCTACTCATGTCTTGCAGGGGAAGAATTAAAAACACCGTGCTAAATGTATCAGAAATACGTGCTGCTTTAATATTTTTGGTTGTATATGTCTCAGTTGCTAAATTATAATTTTCTTGTGTAAATAAATGCAGTAAACAACATCAGCACTAACAAACAGAACATTGCAGTTTACTCTTTTAGTCAACATTTTCTTTTGTTTTTCTGTCTTCTGTAATCTGTTGCTGCCAACAGGTATTTCCTTTCTTTTACTCAGGGGAAAAAAAAACAAACTACAGCTCTTATTGCTTTGTTAATACAAGCAGCTTTCATATGTTTCCTTTCTACTTTGCAAAAACATGGCACATACCTCTTGATATATTTCCCAGCTAATTTAGACATAATATTTATCCATGTGTAAAAGGTGCCACAGCCTTTTGCTAAAGCAAGTAACAGCAAATATTTGGTTTCTGTGTCCATATGCAAAACTTGCTCGATGATATTCTATACAATACCAGAATGTAGCAAAGTTTATAATTACTGAAAAGCTAAGGCTAACTGGAGTGTGTGTGTATACTGTCAGTGGAGACTTTAACCAGAGAAACTGTGTGGTGCTTGATTTTATTGATGTTTGTGGCACATTTCAGACCCTTAATATTATTTAACTATGTATATATTGTCAATTGAGATTTTGTATGGTTTTACTTTTATATGATGCCTTTAATTGGAAATGCTGTGGTTCTCTCCCTGAAAATAAAAATACAGTTTGTGCCTAGCAGATCAATATGTCAGTGTGACATAAAAGTATGTCACATGGATATACTGCATTATATTACTGCCACAGTTGTACTATGTTGGGACAAAGCACATGAAAATCTCCTGAGTTTGGGGCAGCCAGCCTCTGTCTCTGCCATACTTAGGTATTGATAAATGGTACCATTTACCAGGTACCATACCAGGTATTGATAAATGCTCATCTATGTTAGTGCATTCCATGGGTGAAGCTTTGGCCTGAACTGAGGAGGGTTACACAAGACAGCGTTAGACAAGCATTTGGTTCAAGGGACTGTGTGGAGTCTATTCCCAGATGACAGAGTGGGAAAGGCCACCCACTTTGAAGAAGGAGTGGGATTTTGCCATGTTGTTGTTGGCATGGAGGCTGAGAAAAGTGCTGCAGCTCCCTGGAGGAAGGACCAAGGGCAAGGCAGCAGTGAGGAGCAGAGGGGGATTGGAATGTTCTGCTTGGGAAACCCATGTTCTGCAGCTGGAGTGGGATCAGCCGAGCAGTTTGGTCCATGAAGTATATGGATCAAGTCAGCAAAAAAAAATCTATTGACAGCATTGTAGAAAGCCTAGAGATTTCTCATGCCCCTATGGCAGGGAGCAATTTTTTAAAAATTCCTTTTGTATATGAAGGGAGGACTTCTGATTTGTGGATTCAAAAAAAAGAAAATACAGTTAAGTAGGTAAATTATAAATACTATGTATAGATTTTTCTGAGTAATTTCTGTATCACTGAAATCCAACAAGATCTCTTTACAGATGTATGTAGCATTATCCCTTCCCTGCTAATTGTTTAAGTTGTGGAAGATGTTAAACTGTCATATCTCTTCTGCTGCTGTGCCTAAAGATTGTGTTGTCTTTCATTGTGGTCAAGACTGGAGAGAGATTGAATGTCATCTTGTGCTTATTAATATGAATGTTGTCATTTGTCATCCTGGTCATCGCTGTCATTTTATCATTTCAGTTTGCGTTATATTGGCTCACAGTGTCGCTACATTTCTGTCCTTCATGTTGCATGTAGACTCATCAATTATATAAGTTCACATACCTGTAGCCTAGTCCCAAGGGAAAAAGATTTGTGTCTAAAAATTATATGGACTCTATACCATATTGCAAATAGCACGTGCTTTTAAGGGAAAAATAGTATCTATTTTAATTTAGACCATGGAGTATGCTGTATTTCTGTTTTCCTTTATGTTCCATAAGAGAATAAAAGCTATATCATGCTGTTGCCTGAGTAAGAAAAAGCCTTTGGGCTTGATATTTAATTGGGTTATTTTGGCATAGTCGAGAGAATATGGTCTTTCTGAATCACCATATTTAAAATTTTACTCCTATCTTCAGAAAGCTGAAGGACAACACTAAATAGGGCAAAACCAAATAATATCATCCTCACATTTCTACAATGAAGGTAAATTAGGTTCATAAAAAACAGGATTTTATTCCACAGCTAAAAAAAATTGGAATATCAGTTTAAAGTAGAGAAGTTTGGTAAGAAGGTAAAACAACACTGAGAAAAGAATTATTAAAAAAAAAAAAAAGTGAAGCTATCTATAACACTGCCTGTTGGTATGAAAATCCAGCAATGTATTTTATAAAGGAGACACCCTAACATTGGTTGAAATAGTTGATTTTATTTATTTATTTATTTTTTAAATCAGAACTTGGTTCATACCTGTCAAAACCTCAATTGTTTTGAGCATATGCCAGCTGAGTACTAGACATATTTAGCAAGAAGTAACAGCGGAATATTACAGACATAAGCTGTTTGCATTGTAACACCTGGCTCTAGATGAGGTATATATGTGTCTTATTGTCATGGGTTATTCTTCTGGGATTTACCTGTACTTATATTTATAGTGAAGGAGCCTGGTCTGTCTGCTTGGTCTGTTCTCCAGCTTGTTCAGACATTCCAAAGAGAACCAAAACCATCAACATATGTTACAGGGCAAACAAGTTGCTGAAGTCTTAATTAAAAAAAGAAATTAGTTTATTAATTAGGTAGAAAACAGAAAGAGCTTTCCAGGGAACACCTACTGACTTCTTCAGGAGTTCCAGAGATCAAATTTATGTCCAGAGAATAACCCCATTCTCTAGATGGGACTATTAGGTTCTAATGCAGCACCATGAAAACCATGTCTAGTGAAGAAACAATAGGCCACTGAAATTGAGGCAGAGCCAGTGTTGGAATACAGAGCTCGGAAAAAATTATCACAACTTGGAGCACTACCTTAATGTAGTTTTCCAAAGTAATGGGAAATCCTAGAAAGCTGTCTTGTAAAATGCAGTATTAATGTTATAGATATGAAGCACATTATAAAGGGACTGTGAAGCTGAAAAATCTGCTGACCTGTACATAAGTGGAAAGCTGTATAAATGTTATGCATGCGTTAATATTTTTATACCATGTAGGGGTTATATATTTTGGGTTTCAGGGGATTTTCATCGTCATCATCACTAGTGGGTTTTGTGAATGTCTCTCTTGGGGAATAAAGGCTTGGAGAAATGCTGATGGCAAGGGAGTCCGCTGAAGTGTTAATTTTAATTTTCTTCCCAGAACTGCCTTATAATATGCAGTAATCCATAATCATTCTGCTAAGTAAAAAAACTGTCTGCTTTTTCTTTCTCTTTTTCCCTCCTCTTTTTACTTCAGATAAATTACTAGAATGCTTTCTTAATATCTGTTATGCAGGAAGGAACTGCCTTTTCTGCCATTGTCAAGTAAACTGTCTTGCTTTAGCATCTTGAAAACTATCTTCCATAACTTAATTAAAATTCAGCCTTATTGCTAGATCACCTTAATTTTATTGCTTTACTTTTTAGTTTGCTACTTTGTTTACTGAATAATGCAATAAAGCTGTGGAATTCCATTACAGTATCCAATAAATAATCAGGTAAACTATAAAATGCAGCAATAAAAATGATCAATAGAAAAATAATTAAGTTATTATGACTGGCATATCTAACATTCATTTTCCTTTTAAATTAAGCATCTGAATAGTTTGACAAAGAATTTGCAAAGTATAAAAGTCATGGTTTTGACTGTAGGCGTGCATATAAATCCAGAGAAAAGGGAAAATAAGATGTTTAAAGTAAAAGGTATTCTGATTTGGTGGAGGAAAAAAAAAATCTGTCTTCTACAGTTTTGCTTTTGATTCTTTGACAACATGGAATGATTTTTTGTTGTTATTTTAAATTTAACTCTGGGCAGTCAGGGAAAAACACATTGTGAAATTTCTCAGATTAAAAGCATTTAAAAAAAAAAGATCAGTTGGCATTTAAAAAAAACATCTAGCTTTGTTGGTGTCCTAGCTCCATCAAGGCTGTGATCAGAGTTTGCAACAAAACAGCCAGCAGCTCATGCATGAAACCTGAACTGAGGAGGTGATTCCATTATATTTAGGAAGGCACAAACTTGTAAGAGTTCTGGTTTTTAAGACATTATTTGTCTGACTCTTCCAGGAAAGAATTATTCATGTTGTAAGTCTATGGACAAATCAGTCCATGATAAGGTGCAAAGCTAACTTTTTTTGCCTGCGGTATTTGTGGAAGTATTTGTAGAATTGTAGTGCGTCTTCAGTGCAGATGTGATTACTGATTGTTTTCACTTTATCTATCTTCAATCTTTTTTGCTGAGGATGATGTTTTGAGACAGGGCTCGCTCACATGGATTTGTGTAGCCCCAGCTGTATACCAAAATAGGTGGTTCAGATGGTTATAATAAACTATTGTTAGTGACCTTACTGATGTTGCTAACATACACACACTGTTGACACATTTAAGTGTTTTGTTTAAGTGACTATACATCCTAAGATGGCATCAGATGATTACAGATCACATGCAAGACAGAACTAAAGCAGAAAATACACTACTGGATTCGTTTTTAGGTATATGCAGGGTCAGTTTGGGATTTTGCACCAGTTTTCCAGACATAGTATCTTGCAGTTTTGTGTGTCGGTGAGTTATAGCAAATTTATTACCTGTTTGCTGATTGATCTTGTCTGGACTAAGTTAACAATAGTAATAAGAAATGGCAGCAGCTCAACTAGTTTCAGGAAGGGCACGGTTGAGAACTCTATTTTTAAAGATTTCACTAGAAATTAGTTGGAATAATGAATCCAAAATGACATACTGTAAAACTACATAAGCTTTTCTATGAATATGGAAGTGATGAGAGTTTTCCTTCTTAAAAAATAATTATCATTACATCACCAAGAGAAACTGGAAATTTACAGGTAAAACTGCATTATGTGTGCTGAATTACATGTAATTCACTGTCTCACCTCTTTTTCTAACATAGTAGGACAGCATGTCTAGATTGCACAGAATGATACTTTAGTTGCTTTTTGATGACATTTTTTCCCATCTTAGTTCTGCAGTTAATGTCTTCAGGGCCAGGATTTAAAAATAATATTCCAGTTCTGTGGTGTTTTTATGCTTTATTCAACTACTTTTCTATTTATGTTTGGATTTTTTTTTTATTTTATTTATTTTTTTTTATTGTAAGTCTCTTGTAGACCTGGTCAAATCTTTCTCCAGTTGCTGAAGTTTGTTTGTTCAGGGATCTTTTAGGTTGTTTTTTGGTTTGTTGTTTGTTTGTTTGTTTTAGTTGTTGTTGTTCTTGTTGTTGTTGTTTTTCCCCTTTCTGGTGCTGTCATTTTGCAATGGGTTGGGTGTTTCTGCTCCCAGGACTATCTCCTGCTATGAACCGGTGTTATCACTTAGCCAAATCTCAGCCACGGGTGACCTCACTGATTGCAATATGCAAGGACTTAGAATGCATTTTAATGACTTTAAAGAAACTGCTGAGGATTTTTTCTTCTGCATTCTTTTCTGTTATTCCATCTTCCTTTCATAATGAATAAGTGTTTAACTGTTTTATATGTAAATTAGTTATTTTTGAATGTGAGCTAGGTGCTACCTCCTTGGAAGGCTTCTGCTTTTTCTATGATGTGTATTTTCATATACACACACACTTTATTAAAATAGAAATAGATACATGTAAAAGTGTATTTTTGTCAGCTCTCTCAACCAGATTAACAGGCAGCCTGTAATGTTTATTTAAGAGTACAAAATCCTAAAGTATAAAACGCATACTTAGATGTACTTCAGTTGACTTTTGTTTCAGAAAGGAGACATAAACACCTGTATTAGATGACCTCAGTATGCACAAATACTTCTACTGAGAAAAAGAAATGTAGAAAGATGCAGAGCTTTGAAATTAGTTCTCTCTTTTGGGCAGGGAAGCAAACTCATTGCTGAAATGCATTAGACAACTTACTTTCCTTTCCTCAGGGAGATGTGTCAAACCTAAGAAATGGTAATTTAGAAATCCCAGCTGTATTAAACTTGGCTTGGGAAGTAAACTTGGTTGTTTTAACTTTCAGAGAAGCATAAGGAAAGGAACTATTGCTCATTCTTATTTGTATGAATTACATTTTCATACAAAGAATATAATACCGTGGATTTGGTTTAGGCTTTAATTCAGATGAGCATAAGCATAAGACCTATATTATTCAAGAGAGATGATGCTTTATATAAAGAATTCGGCAGTGCTATTGTGTGTATAAAAAGTCAGTTACATATTACTGTTTTAATATGACAAACCATCAGCAGTTTTGAGTTATTTGAAATAAAATGGCAACCATTTTAACAGAATTAAGCTTATATGGGCATGTCTCCTGTCTGCTAGTGAAACTGATATAAGCAAAATTTAAATATTAAGAAACAAAATATTCATTCTCCTGTGTGAGAACCAGCCAGCACAAGTAATGAGTATTTGGAGGTAACCATATAGTACAAATACTGAATGATTACCTGAAATGAATTGGCAGAGATGTGGTTATTATGTATGTATAATCTGGTGGACCAAGTCCTATTTTCTTGCTTAAGTCTGCTCAAAAGGAAGTGGTGTATGTGGCCTCATCAGGCCTTACATCAGATCTGTGCTTGGTAGGCTGCGTTGGCAGGAAGGATGGTTTTGTGGTCAGCAGTTACATTGCTGAGTGTAGCTCTGAAAGTGGATTTTGAGCCAGTAAATTAAACAGTGTATACCTAAGTGAAGAGTTTTAGAAAAGGGTAATATGTTCGAAAAATTTGGCAAATGCCAAGTTATATTTGTGGTGTAGGACAGTGAGATGACATTCACCACCTTTCAGGAGTAGGTACGTGACTCTGTGTGTTAGGGTCACTTGGTAGAACAAAGCTAAGAATTAAGAATTATACTCATTAAACTGGGCTTGAATTTGCATAAAATTGATGTTACGGAAGGGATGAAGATTTTCCCTGGTGACCATAACTCCACATTGATGATGATGTTGAATTCTCCGGAGTATTTTTAAAGGAAAATATATTTTTCCACAAAAATTTCCAGGTATACTCTGAAGATGTTCTTTGAAGGTGAAAGATATTATGAGAGTCTTTTTTTTGATTTTCACATCATCCTCTCCATTGTTATAGTTTGAAGTACTTGGAACTGCTAATGGGGCTGATGAGAGAAATCACCGTATTGGGGCTTAGTGTCCCTGTAACTTAGCAGTTTTATTATGTGATGGTTACAGTAACCTTTAAGCACATGAGAAAAGACTGATGTCCATTATATTGGATGTCTCAATCATGCAACTGGAAAATATGGGCCCCTTTCCTTCTATCCAGCTCTCCCTTCTTCTCTTTTAATTGAGCTATTAACATTTTAGAAGACATAAGTACCTAAAAAGTCTTGCACTTTTGGCTGCCAATAACATTGTGTATATCTGAATGAAAGCTGCGTTTCTTTCAGGAAGACTTTCCTAAAAACATATCTTCTGATGGATTTGTGTGTGTGGTTCTGAGGGCTATTTTCTCATGTAGAGGAGATAGAATTCTCTCCAGATTTGTGGTGTCTGGTGGTAGCAGAGAGAAACTCATTGATACTGCTGCAGAGAACATACCTACTTCTGTGCGGTGTTGTTTGCTCAGAATTACAATGTTTAGGTCCTCATTGAATGTTAATCTGTAAATGGAAGTTTTGTAACTTGATCTTGATGAGGCAAAGGTTTTCTGACTAAACCTTTTGAACCTAGTAAGAGACATGTTGGGCTTTGTTAAACTTAACATCTCATGCCCCCAGTAGAACTGTGACCTAAAATAGAATGTATTTTTTAAAAAGGTAGATATACTATCTCAGGATTTAATGGTTTACATAAGTCTGCTATTAAAATCCAACCCTCATACAATAGTTCAAGTATCAAGGAAATCTGAGTAATACTGTGAATTGCAGATTATTTGGAAGCCCTTTTAAGAGGAACAGCTGAGGAAAACAAATCAGTTAATTCAAAATGCCTTGTTTCATTTTAAATTAACTGCTCCATTCAGCTGTGTGGATATTCTCCAAATGTGCTAGGTCCTGTTGGGGTATAAGAATATTCAGCATCTCAATCTTGCTGTTAGGCACCTGCAGCATGTAGTAAGGATGCAGATGGTACAGCCATATTGCCGACTTGCAGGTAGTGAAGTTCCCTTGCTCTTCCTTTGGATCTTCTAAATCATCATCTCTTGGCAAGTATTCTGAGAGCAATTTGGTTTTCATCATTTAACACTTTATTTTTCTTGCAGTTTCTAAAAATAAAACCTACTTAATGGAGCCTTTACATTTCAGTCATTCTGATCAAGTTTTTTGCTATACATGACCACTATAGCAGAAACTGGAGTATAAATTCTGGATGTATAATCTTCCCATCCCAAGTGAAACAGAAGTTGTCAAATCAAAGATGACTTATATGATTATAACTTCAGCCTCAAAAGTCCAAGCAGGGGTGAATGATTCTCCAAGGGAACTTATCTTACAAGACTGAATGGCTATTGTGGTTTCTTAAAATTGAAATTCCTTAGAGGAAATGTTAGGGCTCTTTTGTGTGAATGTATTAACATCTCTAATTTTATGTGTTATTTTACTTTCTCTGGAATGTAATTTGCTCAAACAGAGAAAAGAATCCTTTTCATTAAATGAATGAAATTATGGAAAAGGCAAGAAACTTGAATACGAACATCATATTGAAAACTGAGAGAAACATGAAAGTAACAATCTCATTTTATACAGATATAATCAGATTGTGTTCTGTGAACACTGTGTTTTCTCCTAATGCAAGTTTATTAATTTAGCAAGGAGTTGTGTGTTGTAGGTATGTGAGGTACTTGATACAAGTAGGAGGAAAAAAATCATCAGAGAAAGTAAGAAAATATGCTTCATTCTACAGCTGTCTCCTATGTCATGATTCTCCATAGTCTGCTTAGGATAAGATCAAGATTTGCATTGAGGAGTGAAGTGGTAAATGTTTTTTTCTTTGTCACTTCTCAGAAGAAAACTCCAGTGTGTTTCCAATCCTTATCTGATGTGACCTTTTTCCTCATTCATTATTTGTACTTCCATAAATCAAATGTGAAGCACATAGTTGGAATGTTGGGGGGGGGGAAGACAGACTATGAGAGTGATTATGGCTGGGAAATAGTGCTGTAAATACTCTCTAAATATATTCTCTCTGGACTTGAGAAAATTGTTAATGTTTTGGCAAATTTAGCAAACTCAAAGAAGAAATTAACACCATTTTAAAAAAATCGGAATTAATGTTTTCAAGCCTTGAGCAATAGCAAACATATATAGTTTGTTGGTTCTTTTGAAATGAGATACATATTCAGTTTAAAGGAAATAGTTTTCACTACTTAGCTCTTGAAAGCAATGTTTTAATTGGTTAATCTTTAGTGATTTTTAGGCCATTTCTTCTTTAAAGTGACATCTGACTTTCCTATCACAGTCTATCCTCTATACTTGCTTAATTCTTGTACTACAATGCTTTTAAATCTAGGTAAGACTCTTGCCTGTGAAAGCACTATGTTAATGTATTAAATAATTAAGCTCTTGTGATACCGTGGGTAGATGTACTAAAACCATATTTAGGACAAACTAGTGTCATAAGAGGTGAGGAGGGATCAGGAAATCAGTGTGAATTGTGGCTATGTCCTATATTTGAGAGCTTCTTTTACTTCTAGCCAGATTTTGGAGATAATGCACGAAGATTGGAACAGAGAAGTCCTACCAGCCAAAAAAGGTACCTGGGTTCTTTCCACAAAGAAAAGGCCCTAGGATTGCAAAAATATGAACAGGATTATTCTTCTTCAGTTCCAAGGACACGTACTAGTACAAGTTGATACATCTCAGGTTAGAGGGGAAGAAAGAGCTTATTCCCTGCTAACACTTTTGGGTTTAAGATTTTTGCCTTCTGATGACCTTTCACCAGATGAAAAATATTTTCTATGAAATGATCTTTTTGATTTATTGCCAGTCAAGTCTCTTAACCTATAAATGAACTTTAGAACCATATATCCAAATGTTCAGTAAATTAATAAGAATCCTGTAAATTTTGTGTAAGCATCCTTATTAAAAAATCCTAGCCCTTTGCAGAATTTAAGCACGAATTTGTTTGTTTCAGCAACGTTATTGGAAAAAATAATTCTGTGCACACATTTACTTAGTCACCTGCTTCCTTGAAGACTCAAAAAAATGATTTGACAATGAAAAAGCAGAGTAAGTAGTAGGTGATCAAACCTCCTGAAGAATCTAAACACAAACAATGTTACACAAAGATATTTTTGTGTCTCCTTAATTTCTTGTCAAACAGTTCTTCATAGGAAAGTTAATCTTGTGGAGTATAGGTAGGAAAATCTGGCCCACAAAGAACAAGAGATAAGATCATTACAAGGCTTCTGAGCTTTGTAGAGTACCAAAAGCAGCACTACTTACTGAATCACTGGATTATATATTTCAAATATAATTTTAGTTTCATTCTAAGTAGAATATTGACTCTTATTTTAATAGTGTAATATAATTGCTTATAGACATTTGGTTGTCTAGCTGTTAATATCTTTAAAGCATTAGTGCATAGAAGAAACAAACATTATAATAGTGCAGTTTAAAGACATTGGATTATATGAATGAACTACAGAAGTTCCCACTGCTAATTTGTGTGTGCTTAGCCTGTCACCTTCACTTCTATTGAATAGAACTGCACATGGTCATTGCTTCATTGATTTGGGTTGGAGACTTTATGATGCAGGTAGGACTTTATGATGCAGTTTGTTTTTTCATGTGAGAAATAATACTAGGGTTCAGAGCTATAATTTTACTAATCCTGGACCCAAGTGAGGCATAACTATGAAAGACAGAGTAGTTAAAAAAATAAATAGCATAACATTAAAAAAAACTTCCAACAACCAACCATCTATCTTTTTTCTAACTTTTTCAGTGGAAAATAAAATTTCAGATTTGTGTAATTAATCAAGTTTTCCATCACTAATTGGAAATGCTGTAGTGCATCAAGTTCACAAGCATTAATCATATAGTATCATGACAGACTTTTTATATGGAATTAATTACTACAATAAGATATATGCAGTACAAGACAAACTATCCTATCCTTTTAAACTCTCATCTGAAGCTTTTAGAAAAAGTTAAATGATTTCTAACTTTTTAAAACATTGCTGATATTCTGATGTTATTTAGAGAATTTTCATGTTGAGAAAGAGACAAGGAACAAAATTTAGATGGATTATCTGTATATATACCCAAAAAGGCTTTCTATCTGGTATGTTAAATCTTTTTGGAGTCCCCAAAAGCAAAGGGTACACTCCCTTCATCAATTGTATTTATAAAGTCAAGGAAATCAGGTGGTGTTTCCATCTTCCATGCAATGATGTGAAGTAAAAGTAAACCACATAAGGAGAGAAAATAACTGCAAAATTAACTTTGATTTTTTTCTTACGCACTAAGCAGATGCCTGTAAAATGCTTATTGTTCTTATTGTAGTGATATAGAAAGAGAGTAAGCTTTTGTATTAAAAGTTCTCAAAGTACTTCAAGAAAATCATGTGAAGCGGTTCCTTCATGGAGTTTACAGAGTTATTCCTGTTGGGATGGTACAGATTTGTACACATGCTGTTTTTCCCATCTGTCTCCAGGAGAACAATTTTCAAGCTTAGTTGCAAGGTATTTCCAATTTAATAATGACCTGGAGAAAAGTATATTGGGAGGTACATTTACTAAAGTTCCAAAGGTGGAACAAGGTTCCATATCAAAGCTAAGACTTGCTGTTTGTGGTTTGGTTTTGGTTTTGGTGTTTCTTTTTTCTTTTTTTCCCAATTGAAAAAAGCATAGGGGCTTGTCAGAGGGCCAGAGAAAATACAGTTTGTTTTCATAAGTATTTTCACACTTTCATAGTGATCAGCTGTCTTTTTCATAATCCCCTTTGACTGGTGTGGAAAGTGTTTTGTTCTGTCTGTGACTGGAGAGCATACTGTGGAACAAGTTGCCTGAGGAGATTGTGGAGTCTCTCACCTTGGAGATGCGCAGAAGCTGTATGGACACAGTCCTGGACAAACAGCTCTAGGAAGCCTTGCTTGAGCCGTAGATTTGGATCAAATGACCTCCAAAGGTCCCTTCCAATCCCAGCCGTGTTGTGATTCTGTGATAAAGCACAGAACCTACAAATGAATGGAATAAATAAAAGTACCTCATTTCTGTGGGGAAAAATGGTTTGGCTCAGACATTCAGAAAGAAATTGTTTGATCTTTATTCTGAAAGCAGCCAGAAATTAAGATAATTTAGAACTTTATGCACAAGTCAAAGTGATACCTCCCCTCTTATGTTGGACAAATAGGCCCTTCCACCTAATACACGTCGGTATGCCAGTACACCTGCCCACTGAGGGAAGCTTCTCTCTCTTAAGGAAAACAGTAAGAAGGAAAAGGAACTACATATTACCATGAGACTATCAGGGAATCACGCAAGCATATATAGGGTTACTTCATAGCTAATTATCAAAAAATTGATATAAGAAGAAGATTAAAACCAACAACTTCTGGATATTTTTCCACTTCCTGTGGATTGAAGCAATTAGTAAAAATGTTACTATCAGTAAACAGTTCCCATCATTATTTCCCATGTGTACCCTTTGAATTGTACAAGTTCTTTTAATGATGCATAAACATAAATCTTCTTTCTCATTTGGAAAAACAAAAAAAAAGTTGAATGTCCTATTGGTACCAGTATGAGTAATATAGTTTTTCATAAAAGCTAGAAGTTGTTTAAACCTCAATATCTTGATAAAATATTTAAGGTTATTTTGGGCCCTATGAGACAACAATAAAGGCTTCTACTTTAGCAACTGGCATAAAGACTCTCTAGAAATCCTTGAGTTTCTGTCTTGAAACAGAGCAGTGGCCTGTTGAATCTGGTATGTTGCCTCTGATGTGGATCACTCTAAAATAGCTTGTCAAATAATCTGGTTGAATAAAGCACAGCATAAATTTGGTAACAAAATGCCTATTTTTACCCTGAAAAACATGGATTTATGTTCCTTGCATTTTATTTATTTAATTTTTACTACTGAGGTCATCTCATGATCTCCAAGTTTCAAATCAAGCTATCTGTTAATTAACATGCACTTTTAGTGTTCAGATATTCAGCTCAGTTAAAGATGGCTTCTGTTACATTACAAGCTGCATACGCCAATAGCATACATTTCCTGCAATTTAAATTTTGGTCTTAAAAAGTTCAACTGTTTTATCCCATGACGCATTTCTGTTTCAAATCCTTCAAATTGTGATTAGATTCTTGTGAATAATGTCATTAACAAGGCATCATGATGTGCATTCTTGCTCTGTAAATAATATCTTTGAGCTGATTTTCTTTTCTTTTGGTAATGCATAAGATTTTTTTTTTGTAGATGTAAGAGAAGCTCAGCTTTCTTTTAGAGGATGCTATTAGTTTTTCTTATGTATCTAATAATTGTATGCTAAAATCTGTGAGTATGTGTTTTGGGATGTTACATTTGTGCTCACTAGGATGAGTACTGTATATGGTGTGTATGTTCCTCAGAGCCTGGCCAACTGACACCAGTGTTACGCATGGTTTCACCTCCCTTCTGGTTCGTTGCATTCTTAATCGCATCTACAGGCAAAAATGGAGAAGTCTGTCCTATCAGTGGTTTGGCTTTTATGTTGGACTTTCATTTACTTACATTTACAGAGTAGTATTTTTGGTTGTGGAAAATATGCATTTTGACTTGTAAAGTATTTTGTAAAGGCAAACAGAGCATAGATTAGACTGTGCAGAATTAATAGTAGCTGTTCCTAGATCCCTATATGGACAGCTTACTGTAAAACTACAATTTTTTACAGTCTAGAAAATATTTTAAATTTTTTTATGCCTTTCAATTGAAAGTATGATTGTCAATGTGCAGATTTTATTGTTATACATAATTGTTTGTGAACAGGAAAGGTGAACTTCTTCTTACCGGCCACCTTGTCTTACAAATTACTCATGTTGTAACTGCTTATTCACATGAGTAATCCATTGAACTGAGTAAAGGTTTAAACATACCACTTTTTATGTTTTCTCACCACTTTAGAAATGATCTGTAGTATTTTAGCTTACATGAAGCAAATATACAGGACTGCAGGATCTACTCTTATTTGTCTTTGGTTTGTGTTATGTCAAACCATTATCTGAGCTGCTTATACAAGATACATATCTGAACTTGTGTATATATGTATACACATATATTATTTTGTGATATTTTTGAAAATAGTTCCTGGAACCCAGAGGTTGTTGTTTTGTGCTAGCCATATAACAAGGTCAACGCAATACTTGTGCCCTTCAGGAAAACTGACACAGTGACTCTGAAATAAAAAATGACAGAAGCCAGGCAGTTCTCAATATTAAAATGTATGTGGTGTATAAACTTTATAGTACATAATTTGCTCTGAATTTCCTTCCTTCAATATAATTTCAGGGTGGGGCCAGGGGAGGAATCACTCCAATCTCATAGTAGTTTCTACATTATTAGCAATCTTCTGTGTTAAGTAGGTGTATGGATTGTATTAAATACTTTCCTCTTCTGTCTATTCCTCAACCACTTTATATTTCAAAGATTTTATGTTATATCATGCTTATAATATGGATTTTGCAGCTCCATGGAGAATTTTATGCAATAGACCTTGATAACTTCCAGAAAATTATCAGCAGTCTCACAGAAAAACAATTAGTCATAGTCAAACTTGAACAGGTTTAAAGACTCAGTTAATCTCTGGATAAATACTTGAAAAATAATATCTGCATGTGACTTTTCTTTGAATAATCCAAATCTGAGTTTTTAATTAACATTTATTTTATTTCTTCCTGCAACTTCAAAATTTAAAACAGTGATTTCTTTTAGTATTTTGGTTGTCTGGGTTGATGCAGCCTATTTACATGGAATGGGTATAGTCATTTCTAAAGTATAAAATACAATGAAATAGTGTCTTCTTTCAAAGTGTAATCCAATTCCTGGCTTTCTTATTCATCAGGGATAACAATTCTGGCTCAAATAGAATGTTTTTTGAAAGTTAAATGTAGTGGAAATATTTTAATTTCCATTGCTGAACCTCTGACAACACTTACCTCTTAAGGGAATAGTTTAGGCATAAAATAAGCAAATATTTTCCAATAGAGGTACTTCTGTTTGGTTTTTGAATTTTACTGAGAAATTTAGTGCAGGAAAAAAAAAAAAGACAACATAGAAAAATCTGTATGTCTAGAAAGTGTCTGGATGCCCTAGCATTTTATGTAAACATAATAAGTTCTTGGGAACAGTTCAGGGTAAAGCTAAATGACTGCACGTATGTTAGGGCCATATGATACACAGGATCACTGTTACATGTTTTGCTGCCACAGTACTCCTAAGTCTGTAACCAATTGATTAATGCCTGAAATAAAGTTAGTTCTTCTATTTTATGTCATTATTGATCAGATTATACAGCTGGACTTTAAAAGTACCTTTCTTAATTTACTAGTTTAGGTATGTTGGTGGGAAGATGCATCAGTATTTCAGTGTGATATTGGGATGACATCTTGTTTTGTGTCTGTGTGGGGTGGCTTTTCAGAGGTGAATTATTTTACATCTCCTCTGAAATGTTCGATTTAACACTGCACCAACCTCTCTCGGTGTAATGTTACATTTTGATGCGTATGAGATGGTCTTCTCAGTGACAAACAGAATTTGCACAAGCTGTTTTAAGCACGTAAGATGGAAATTGAAGTGAGCTTTTTCTGATGCCCTCAATGGTTTTATAGCTTGGCTATTTATGAAAAGTGATGAAAATAAAGCTAGATATGTACCCACCAGTACATGAGAAGAATAACTTATTAAAAATATAAAGTTTTTTTTTTTTCCTGAACATGTTAATCAGGTCTACATACTTTTCAGTTACACTTATCATGTCTGTTAAAATTTTTTCTATATTTATATATTTTTAATTTTGGAGATGATGTAATATTTAGAATATAACTATGTTTTGGCTTGCTATGCTCTTCTTGACAATTTCTTGTGTTTTGAAGTCACTCACTGATTGTTTCTCATTTTTCATTACCGATGGTCCCTTCAGACAGGCAGGCTCCAAGCTAATTAGCAAAGCTTTGTTCATGAATGCTTGTTTCCTCCAGAAACTCTGCAGGAAGGAAATTCATGAACAATAGTACACATTCTGCAATTTCAGAGGCTATAAAGTTAACAGTAATGTGTTGCAACGTTTAAACTAAAATCCACCACTTTAGAAATTATTAATTCATGCTTCATGATGGGGAAGCTTATAGTCCAAAGGATATCCGAATAGGATGATACATTGCTACAGTTTTATGAAAATCAAAATCTGGCATGCAAGAACGGTGTCAGTGTTTAAACCACCTTTTGAAATTTCTCTGAATTTCTGTGGTTAGGCCCTTAAAGTTGGGCTATTTTTAGTCATTGTTTGGCAAGCTCCAAGCCTTCTTTGATTTCTTTTGTCCTGCATAGTTCATCTTTTGATTCTGAGTGTGCCTAATTGCCGCTTAAGCAAATTGTCCCTCCTGGTGAAAAGCTGCCCCCTCTGTCTTTTGTCAACGTTGAAAATGAAGATACTCACCAATGAATGAGATGAAGAATAGATCCAAGTATGGCAAGAGGAGGAGTTGGGCTTTCTGAGGCAGAGCAAAAAAATCTAGTACCTCTGCTGGGATGCAAGAAACTCCACGACGTGAAGAGCTACTAGTCGTCACTGGGTTCTTCTGATTAAGAGCACTATTTTGGGAGTGGGGTTAGGCATTTGTCTCCCCTTACTGTAGTTCTAGTTCAGTTAGACCAACTCTGTTTAGGAGGACCTTACTATTTTTAGGGATAGTTTTCAGCATGATGGTTGCTTGTTGCATGTGATCCAGAACATGCTGCTGCATTAGGAAAGAATCTCTTTTCCTTTCTGCATAACTTTTAAGTTTTTCATATTAAATGATCAATAAACTGCTTTAATTACTATTGCAGAGGGAAATGTTGACAGCATCACTGAAAGCTTGCAATATCCTTCTGGCTCATATTGTTTAGTAGATCTACTAAATCAAGGCATGTCCCTTGGGTCTGCTCATGCTATTACTGTGTAAAGGAATGCATGAAATATAATGTGAATGTAGTCAAAGTCAATCTATACATAAGTCATACTTAATGACTAGATGAAGATTTCTCTGTGTGTGTAAATTAAGTCTTCCCTGGAGTTACCCAGGTGAGGGCTTTTGAAGAGGGTCTAGCATATTACCTGCTATACAGTAATGAAGAGTTAAGTGTTCCTGCTGCTTCAAAGCAAGACAACCAGAATATTGATTAAGAGCTGCCTTCTGAAAAGATGTATGCTAATCCTTTTGAAGTGAATGTTTATTCAAGGAAGTTTCTGCAGAGATTGTCCATAAATTCGGTGCTGCTTTAAGTGATGGGTAGAATACATATTTCCGTGAAAGGAAGTGTAACATATTGGTTTCATTAAAATATAAGTGTATATTTTGTTAGCTTGTCATGTTATAGCTTAAACTTTTCATGACTAGGCAATGCAATGTGCTTTGTAAGTGGAAATACTTTGTAACATAGATTGAAAATTGGGCGTGCAATAGCTCTGATTAAAATCAATATACAGAATGACAGTTACTAAAATGCAGATAAAAACTAGTACAAAGAATTAATAAGGGACACTGACAATAGAATGGCCATCCTTTAATATTTTATGTAGATTCATAAAATATCTTTTAAATTTTGAATCAACAGCTGGCAAAAAACTCAATAGTAATGAGCTCATTTGTATGTAAATGAATGTCATTCTATTCTCAGCTGCCCATGCTTTATAGTATCCTGTTAGATATCACTAAGTATAGTCATGAATACAGGCCTTTTCAGGAAACACTTCCAAAAAATCAATTTAAATGCAAAGTTTTTGCCTGGCTTTTTAGTTTTCAAAAGTCACTCATAAAGTTCCATCAGCTGAAAGTTCTGTATACTTGTATTTTAAAATAATAGTTCAGTTCCTTATTGAGAGCTGAATATCATACAAATTAGGAGCTCTAGGACATTTTCAACAATACCAGAAGGGAATTTTTTTGCATGTTCCTACTCACTTAGAAGAACTGTTCAAAGATGGGATACCTGAGACATGAAGTTAATACACAAAACAATCTATGTTGTCTGGATACCTTTATATAACTTAGAGTCAATGTTCACTAAAACTTTGTATTTTCTGTCAATGTATAGATTTAAAGGTAAAAGGAGTGAATTTTTAATGAGGGGTTTTTACATGGAATCCTTGCCATAGTGAGTTTTCCATAGTACTTATGGTGTAGAAGCATGCCTTGTACCTGACACAGAATGAATAGCTTGAGTTTTGAACATAATATTCTCAATGAAATATCTAGAAGTGATTCAAGACCAAAATAGTTTTTGCTGTCTTTGAGAACTATATGTTCTGGTATGGTCATTTGGACAAGAGTTGTGAGTACTTACAGCAATAGATTAGCATAATTTAAAAAAGAACACAGATAAACAAAAGCTCAGAAATCTTCTAGAAAGAAGAAATTAATAAAGTGGTGAGTGCATATTTTAAATGTTTATAGTAAGTAGAAACTAGTAATCTTCTTTTCTCTTTTAAAGTATGGCCATAAAAATGGACTGTTTTTAAAGCTGGCATGAAGAGCTGACAAGCCTGCAGCTCAGATTTTATAAGCTAAAAACCTATTTTAAGGAAATTGATAATGTATTGATATATACAGAATTATAGTCTCTCGATATTAGTCCTTACTCAAAAAGTACATTTTCAAATGTGTGGAGCAATTTTGACCTTAATAAAGCTTCAATTCTGTTAAACCCTAAAGGAAAAGATCAGCTCTTTGTCAGAAATGTAATTTCACCTATGCTCACTAAAATATTTCATTATTTCTTGCTTCTAATAATATATGTTTAAGTGTTGTTGAATTAGTGACTAAGTGCACATATATTGAGGATTAGAAGAGGGCATTAATGTGAAAACCAGAAAGAAATGTTTTGATTGATAGCTCAGAAGGAAATGCCAAGGATAAATATAAATACAAATACTGTTGATTGCAATTGATGTGGGCAAGTGGTAATCAGTTGCTAATCTAAACAAACAAGGCTCCAGCAGATATTTCAACTCTTCACCTTTCCACTTGTCTTTGAGTTGCCTTTCCCAATCCCATTTACAAATAAATTTTCTACTTTTAATGTTGCTAGTATATTTCCTACACTTTGAGATTGTTAGTGAAAAATATCTTTTTAAAAAGAAAAAAGTGTATGGATGAAGAGAATTATGATTTGGGGGGAGAGGTATCCTCTTTGTCAATTTTAGAGAAAACTAGGATATTGGGTTGCTTTCTGAAAGTTGAAGTACACTGGCTCATTTCTTATAATACATTAATATTATAAAATATAATATATTTATAATATATACATGTGGGAATTCTGTGTGAAATTTAGTACTCTGTAGGGTGGTAGGAAATACAAAGAGGGGTACTCTTTAATTCTGTTCCATTATTTATCTTGCCAAATAAAATTTTTGCTGACATAGCATTTTGCATTCATTAATGTGGTGTGAATTAACTGGGTGAAGCCAGTTCTCTGACAGCAGTTTAAGTGGGCAAGGTTCATGTAAACAATCTTAACCTTCAGGCTGATGAAGGTGACATAGAATGACTGAAATGGACTGGGGAATTCAAGGATCAAATCATGAATTATGATGAAGAGCAAATGCGCTGAATGAAGTGGTGGGACTGTCCATTTTTTATTACATCATGTGTTTACATGGAACAGTTTTGTGCTTTTGATTAATGTGTCAGCCTCCTTGTCAGGTGATTGAGTATTAAGGGTATTCTAAAATACATTTGCCTTTTTTCAGTCCTCCATTTTAGTTTCCTTGAGAGTTGCCCAGGCCTTCTATATAAATAATATCTGATAAATAAATCATACCTGATTTGTAACATCTTTTTAAGAAATCTTTTTGTCACAGTGCAAATTAGAGAAATGAATTGATTGCTATTATTACCACTGGTTTTAATCTGTGTATAAGAAAAAAGAGAGACTTTTTCGTCTATATAAGACCATATGTGTGGAAAGCAAGTATAGAAGTTGAAGAAAAATAAACTGTAGCAGATTGTAGGCAAATATTTTAAGAAACCAACTTAAAACTGCTTGTGTTAACGTCAATTGAATTCAAGTGCACACTGGATTCAAGAATTACATGAATCCATTTTGGGAGGAGAAATAATACCACATGAACTGAATCTCCAATTAGAATGGATTCTCTTACTATGAACTTTGAGTAGTTAATTGCAAGAAATTTTTAGTTTATGAGCTGTGAAGAAAGATGAGTTATCAACATGCTCAGGAAAATCAGAAGCTGTGTATGAATTGGTTACCTCTGGATAGAGACAAAAATCAAGGGGAGAATTATGTGTACATATTGAGGAGTGTGAATAGAGCATTTTGGTTTATGGCTTGTTATTTTACATCCTGAAAGAAACAGCTGGAAATTCAACTGAAACTGAGGTGTATGAGCTAAAGAGAACTATGAGAAGTTTCAAAGTTGACCACAAAAGGCCATACTGTACCCTGTTCATGCAGCTTTATACTAACTCTGAAGTTCAGCAAGATTTAGCAAAAAGAAACACCTGGTGGAATTTCAGACTGCCATAAAGAATTAACAACAAACCCTATTAAAGCATACATTACTACATTGGAAAGTCTCTAAAGGCTCCTTTGTCAAGGCTAGTTTATAGGCCATATAGTTTGTTAAAAGGCTTTTAGAGCAATCATAGTCGATTGGATCGGTGTGGATACTCTAAATGCATAGTAAGTCAACATTAAAGTTCTTATGAAATTTTAATGCCAAAAAATTAAAAGTACAAGTGCTGTAATCAGTTCATAAAGCAAAATATTTGAGTCTCTGACCCCGTGCTGCCAAGTGGAGATCAATGAATGCAGAATAGTTCTCTTTTCTTTCTCTCTAGTGATCTGTGTAATTGTAACTATTCCTCTGTACTTGGAGTTCAGTGCATTGTGTTAGCCATGTATTTCTGCATTACAGAAAAATGTAATAATCAATCCTAATGTTTTCTACTGATAAGTGATGTGTTTTGTGTGAAAGTCCAGGGGAGCAGTAGTCAGCTGCATGATTGTAACCAGACATTTTATGAGGGACTGCACTGGTGTGCCTTCCTGAAAATTTTTATTGAGTTTGTGCTCAGTTCTCTGTTTCCTGCCATATTTTTCAGGTATTTTTACATTTTTCAGTTTTACGCTCAGAAATGAATGAATTAAATTTAGGGTGACATGTTTTTTCTAAAGAAAGATGGTTTCTAAGTTTTCTGTAGAAGTTGCGTGTTAAGTACGGGCCTGGAGTCAGACTGTTTCTCTATGACTTTGCTTTTAGCAGACCAAGTTCTTCAATTTGTGTTTTGAATTTTTTTCTTAAGTTTCCACATTCACCTGTTTTCTGTGTTGTCATCTCTTGTCGCCACCCCCTCTGAGTTAAAATATGTTTTTGCAGATTAGTGCAAACTCCTTTTCCCAATTTAGCTTCATCTCTGTTGATTCTCCATCAAGTTAGACAGCATTTTAAATGTGATTCTTTCAATTGGTCATTTGTTTGCACCAGCATAATATCTCAGCATTTGGCAGCATGTTTACAAGCTCAGAATCTTTTAAAGTAGTAAATAACAGTATAAATCATAACTGAAGGTGGTGGAATATATGGCTACTATTCAAAATGCACCATCTTCGCACAATTATGAAATTATTTAAAAGGTTAAATGTTATGCATATGTTTACATAGTGTACAAATTGGTTACAAATCAAATGTCAAGATCTCAGGACTATAACAGAAAAGAAATGTTATGCCTTCTTTTATCACAGAGGGGCAAACAGATTTAAAACATAAACAGTTAATAAGCTGAGTTGCTTGCATGCAGAACACAATCAATTACCTAAAACTCAAAGTTAACTTAGAAATATAGTTGGGTGTCTTCAAAAGGGAATCAGGCATATGGACATAGGTGGAAAAAACCCAAACTGGCATAGAAAATCTGCTTCCTAGCAGTAATTTTTCATGGCTGGTAGGAACTATTAGAAAAATTTCAAATATGAAATAATTTGAAAAAATTGACTATTACAATTTGTATCATCTTGATGTAACAATGGCATGTAGCCTTGTCTGCTTCAGAGGGGGAAATTGCTGTATTCCTGTAAGTCAGCTGCAATAGTGGCTTTTCATAGTGTAACTAAAAAATAATGACTAGAGTTTGTTCCAGGGAATGTAAAAATAAATCACCATGTCCCCCCCTCTCC